>JARYHS010013630.1:148058029-148207170 GCA_031002005.1 Vandiemenella viatica
GTCTCCACCGAACAAGCCGATGCGAGAAACTTCATCTGCGCATGCGCCGGCCAGAGATATTCCACTTCGCCACGAATCTTCTATCCTTGTCTTGCGGGGGAAAACCCTACCCTAAGGCGTATTTGCACAGGTGTTGACATGTACGTACTTGCTCGGCAGCCGAGACCCTGTTGCGACATGTGCGATAACTTGCATAACTGTCGCTAGAGGTCAGCACACGGCAGAAGACATTTGTCGCTAGATGGAGCGGGTGTAGCAATATGCGTGAAATATTTCGATGTTTGCGAAGCCACTCGCGTGTTTGACCGGGAGTCCGACAGGTTACGAAATGGCTCCAAGGGAAGCACATTATTCATTCGCCATTATGAAAGCATAGCTGGGTGTCTGGCTGGCGGACAAAGAAAGTAGGGCGTCCAACACAGCGTTCGTGTGATTGCAGAATTTTGTTCAGAGTCTCAGGCTTGCAGCGAATTTCGTGTGTATTTGTTCAGGTGTCCTGCTATCGATAAGGAATTCAGGTTGCGCCATATGCCCATTGCACTGCGAAACCGCCCCAGCGGATACATAGAAATATTTCAGCATTCACTTCGGTTCAAGAAGAAATTATTACGAGATGAGAATAATTATTATATGTCAGTTTTCGTAGTACAAATCTAGGAAACATTTATGGTAGCCCAATCACTCGTGTTTTCAAAACGAAAATCGAAAATTTTGTTTTCATTCTGGGTGACCAGAAAAACTGCTTGAGTCTTTGTATTTAATTAAAAAAATAGATCATGTGAAAGTGTAACTTTTACGTTTAAAACGTGATAATGAACCATGGAATGTCTTGGCATAGGTCAAATTCACGTCTATACAATTCAGTTCTGATATTCGAAATTGGCAGAGGGTGCTTTGCACAAAAAATAACTCTGTGCGAATAACAAGAGGAAATAAGGGTCAGTACGGTGGGATTCCAATATAATTAATCGTTAATGATAACTCGGGAATTTCTGTCACACTGCCATTATTTTAATTTATTAAATTATATGCAATGAAACAAAGCGAGAATCCAACTAATGTTTTAAACTCAAAGAAGTGATTTCCTAATGTATGTGTCTACAACCTCGATGAACTTTGTGCATTTCTATCCTATTGCTATGGCATTAACTTTCCTACCTATTTTATCTGAAATATGCCCACTAAATTATATTCACATGAATATCATTGCCTAATGCAAAGTTGCAGATGTGAAATCCAGTTTGTGAATGCCGGGATGCTTCCTTCAAAAGGACATGGCCGAATTCCTTCCCATTCCTTGCTCCCCATCCTTTCCCCGTCTCTAAAGACCACGTTGTTAGAGAGACGTTTAAAAGTTAAAAAAAATGAAATTATTGTGATAAAGTATAGCAATACCACAATTGGTATAAAATATTTCATTGCACTCGTAATTGTTGCCACCAAGGTCAAACCTTTGTCGTCTGTCTATCCAGACCAATCTATGTATCAATTCTGTTATGCTTTCGTAAGCAATCACAAATTGAGTGTCCTTAGCTGTATTTTGTCTAAAATTCCAATCAATCCCTTGTGACACATCAGTGATTGACACCTTTAACTGTATTTTACAGCACAGCACGTATGTTCCAGGAACGAAATACGTCTGTTAATCTTACTAATTTCACCCCTGTCGAATCGAAGTACGCCAGTCCTATGTGATAAAAATCGAGTCACGCTAAGGCAGTGCTTTCGCAAAGTCTTCTGCTAATCAGTAGCCAGGTACCAAAATGTTCATTTAAGGTGGTTCTACTACAGTTTTCAGGGAAATTCTCCCCTTTTCCAGGAAATTATTTTTCAATAAATCAGGGGGACGAAATACGTCTGTTAATCTTACTAATTTCACCCCTGTCGAATCGAAGTACGCCAGTCCTATGTGATAAAAATCGAGTCACGCTAAGCACTAAGCACTGAACATGCCTGAGACCATCGCCTGTGACCAAGGTGGAGATATCCCTTTAGATGAAATCCAGTGCCAGCTTCTACTGATATCTATTCCTAATTCTTTCACCAAGATCCATCCCTAGCCTCATCGCCAACGTACCCACAGCACTTCCTCAAACCACCTTCTGTTTTCCAATGATTCCCAATCCAACCCCTGATCAGTTACAGACAGGGTTACCTTCTGTTCGTGCGTTAAAGTAAACCAAAAATTCAAAATTCGCAAAGTCTTCTCCTAATCAGTAGCCAGGTACCAAAATGTTCACTTAAGGTGGTTCTACTGCAGTTTTCCAGGAAAATTCTCCCTTTTTCCAGGAAATTATTTTTCAATAAATCAGGACCCAGGGAGTTCTCCATTCGGTTTAAAATGTTCCCATCTAACGCCAACCTTCGGATTCAGGACCAAGTGTGACATTTGTTTGTAATTGCATGCTTTGTTCCAGTAACCACGATAGAGTTATCATAATACTCTTAGCTAACTGATAGTTTCTTGGTCATCAAACAGACATCATAACCCACATTTTCATAGAAGATCCCCACACATCGACAAGTATCCATAGGTGCAGACACTAGTTCTATTACGCCTAAGATAGTGCTCACACTTGAACTGTCGTAAATTGTTATGTCAAAGTGGGTGTTTAGATATTTTATCCATTCAATCCTCATCACCTAAAGTCTAGTGCGAGATTGTGGTCATGGTCAACTTAGGCTCCATACACCACTCAGAATTATTCCACCAATATCCATTCTAACAGCATTATACGCCACCTACAGCCCCTCAACACTCTTCCTATCTTCCAATGACATCCATACTACACCACACAAGCAATGGTCTGACTGTGGGTTTGTACCCAAGTCCTTCGCTTCTCTGGTACATCACCCCTCTCTGTTAAATGATTTTTATGTAGTGAGAATCAAAATTCACATGCCAACACAAACGGCAGTAAACTGTAAAGAGCACATCGAAATGGGAGATTGTCTAAGCCCTGAAACAATGGTTAGAAGCACACGTTGATAATTCTATAACCATATATTTTAGACTCAAATCCACAGAGGAATGACACACGCACACACTTGTACATGCATACAGCGAGGTTGACAGAACTAACAGCAAGCATCACGGAAACGATGAAGTGGGGGGCAGAATTGTCGTTACAACTGATTAACTGGACAGAACTATCGTTACAAAAATCATCAGACAGACGAGTTACTTACGCTTACATGCCCAAAGAGAGACGCAGATACACATGTCCAAGACTACACAACTACCGGTACCAATCATGGAAACAAAAAAGTGGTGTAGTACTCTCTTGCCTCATGACTGGCTGAAAAACAGAAGTCTCCTTACATATCATCAGCCTGGCGAGATAGAAGATGCGCAAAAGATGACATATTTTCACCATAAATAGTGTTCATCGCGCCCCAGTTGATTATATTTACCATCAACACGTCTCTCCCACACCGCAACCCTTTCTACCATTCAGTAAAAAAGTGACGCAGGTACCATGAGTTGCAATAGACACTTGACTATCAGATCTCACCCACAAATCCATACATCTCAATACACTAGCACAAACAAACATAAGTGGAGGGCAGCAAAATCATTCGTCCAGACAGACGTGTTTATAGAAGGTATTACCATATTTACACATACAGACACAGAGAGAGACGCACAAACACTCACATTTCCATGCCTTCAGCGAGCTAGACACAACATCCAGCCCCCAATCATGGCGACGAAAAAGTGGGGTAGAACCCCCATGGCTCATAACTGACCAAAAAATCATCAGTAACATATGTTCCAGGCACCATACTCTTCACATCAACATCATCTCATTTATTTCACACTACAGACCTCACTACCATCCAGTATCATGTGTGCTAGGTACAAAACTGTTCACATCAGCACCAACACGTCTATCCCACACCTAAGCTTTTTCTGCCATTCAGTAACATGTGCCCCCCATGTACCACGAGTAGCAGTAGACACTTGGTCATCAGACAGATATCATAACTCCCATATTCATACTAGGTCTCACCCACAAATCCATATGTCACCTCACACAAGCATCAGTGCAGGAACAGCACATCATACATCCAGACAAACGAGATAAAGGAAGGTATCACCACATTTACGCAAAAAAAAAAACACACAGAGATAGAGACGCATACACACGTACATTTCCATGCCTACAGCGATCTCGACTCAACAACTAGCCCAATCGTGGCAACGAAAAAGTGGTACAGAACACCCATGACTGACCAAAAATCATAGAAAGACACACATACACACACACATGTCAATGCATTCACACAGTTCCATTCATCACCACACATAACTGGAGGAAAGAGACTGAACATGCTAGATCCAACTAAAGAGTTACAGGATGTGTGAAGTTTGAAATCACAGCCACATCTCTCCCACACCGCAACCCTTTCTGTCATTTAGTAACATGTGACCCAGGTACCATGAGTTACAATGGACACTTGTCTATCAGACGGATATCATAACCACCATATTCATACTAGGTCTCACCCACAAACCCATACGTCTCCACACAAGCACAAACATAAGTGGAGGGACAGCAAAATCATTCGTCCAGACAGACGTGTTTATAGAAGGTATTACCATATTTACACATACAGACACAGAGAGAGACGCACAAACACTCACATTTCCATGCCTTCAGCGAGCTAGACACAACATCCAGCCCCCAATCATGGCGACGAAAAAGTGGGGTAGAACCCCCATGGCTCATAACTGACAAAAAAAAAATCATCAGTAACATATGTTCCAGGCACCATACTCTTCACATCAACATCATCTCATTTATTTCACACTACAGACCTCACTACCATCCAGTATCATGTGTGCTAGGTACAAAACTGTTCACATCAGCACCAACACGTCTATCCCACCTAAGCTTTTTCTGCCATTCAGTAACATGTGCCCCCCATGTACCACGAGTATCAGTACGCACATGGTCATCGGACAAATATCATAACTCCCATACTCATACTAGGTCTCACACACAAACATAACTGACCAAAAAACCATCAGACAGACGTTAGAGTGTGTGCAATGGATGACATGTTTTTGCCATACACCTCAGTACTTATCACATTATCAATTAATTACATCAACACATAGGTAGCCAGTCATTGTGAAATCTCAAAGTCGAGTAGAATCCTATCGGGATAGACACACAACCACATAGAAAGACACACACTCACATGTCCATGCATACACACAGTTACCATACATCACCACACACATACACGTAACTGGAGGAAAAGGACTGAACACCCTAGGTCCAGACTGAATAGCTACAGGATGTGCGAAATATTTCATTTCTTTGCCACAAACCTCGGTGCTCATCATACCCAAATGATTACATCTACATAGGAGGCCACTGATGGAAACATCTCAAGTAGACTCCTACCACCATAATTACACACATAACCACACAGGAACACGTACACACCATATACCACAATTTCATAAGTTACCACATACATACAAGTAACTGCAGGAAAGGGACCCGACACACGACGTCCACACTAAGGTGTTACATGATAGGCAGATGATAGCATGTCTTTACAATACATCTCAGTGCTCACCACACATACTTGATTTTTAATGTGCCATCAGTATAGCTGGTGGCTGGAACTAAGCTCTTGGCAATGTTTGGCCAAAAGTCATTTGTTAATAGCAGCTCATCAAAGACAAATTTTGGGTGAACCTGCCCAGGCGGGCGCGGCGGGAGGTGGCCACCCTTCCTCACAGCGGACGCGTACATCGTGTTTTAGTAGGTCGGTATACCGGCGCATATTACCGCCTCGAGCGCAATGAAATTCCGGTCTTCAGAGTGCGGTCCTAAAAATGCGGTTACCGGTAGTAGGTCCCGGTCGGAAAACTCCGGTAAACCATCGCGGTCCGCGCTTTTAGACCGGCGTATTACGGTATTTCTGTCCGCAGTGGGGAAGGGTGGCCACCTCCCGCCGCGCCCGCCTGGGCAGGTTCACCCAAAATTTGTCTTTGATGAGCTGCTATTAACAAATGACTTTTGGCCAAACATTGCCAAGAGCTTAGTTCCAGCCACCAGCTATACTGATGGCACATTAAAAATCAAGTATGTGTGGTGAGCACTGAGATGTATTGTAAAGACATGCTATCATCTGCCTATCATGTAACACCTTAGTGTGGACGTCGTGTGTCGGGTCCCTTTCCTGCAGTTACTTGTATGTATGTGGTAACTTATGAAATTGTGGTATATGTGTGTGTACGTGTTCCTGTGTGGTTATGTGTGTAATTATGGTGGTAGGAGTCTACTTGAGATGTTTCCATCAGTGGCCTCCTATGTAGATGTAATCATTTGGGTATGATGAGCACCGAGGTTTGTGGCAAAGAAATGAAATATTTCGCACATCCTGTAGCTATTCAGTCTGGACCTAGGGTGTTCAGTCCTTTTCCTCCAGTTACGTGTATGTGTGTGGTGATGTATGGTAACTGTGTGTATGCATGGACATGTGAGTGTGTGTCTTTCTATGTGGTTGTGTGTCTATCCCGATAGGATTCTACTCGACTTTGAGATTTCACAATGACTGGCTACCTATGTGTTGATGTAATTAATTGATAATGTGATAAGTACTGAGGTGTATGGCAAAAACATGTCATCCATTGCACACACTCTAACGTCTGTCTGATGGTTTTTTGGTCAGTTATGTTTGTGTGTGAGACCTAGTATGAGTATGGGAGTTATGATATTTGTCCGATGACCATGTGCGTACTGATACTCGTGGTACATGGGGGGCACATGTTACTGAATGGCAGAAAAAGCTTAGGTGTGGGATAGACGTGTTGGTGCTGATGTGAACAGTTTTGTACCTAGCACACATGATACTGGATGGTAGTGAGGTCTGTAGTGTGAAATAAATGAGATGATGTTGATGTGAAGAGTATGGTGCCTGGAACATATGTTACTGATGATTTTTTTTTGTCAGTTATGAGCCATGGGGGTTCTACCCCACTTTTTCGTCGCCATGATTGGGGGCTGGATGTTGTGTCTAGCTCGCTGAAGGCATGGAAATGTGAGTGTTTGTGCGTCTCTCTCTGTGTCTGTATGTGTAAATATGGTAATACCTTCTATAAACACGTCTGTCTGGACGAATGATTTTGCTGTCCCTCCACTTGTGTTTGTGCTTGTGTGGAGACGTATGGGTTTGTGGGTGAGACCTAGTATGAATATGGTGGTTATGATATCCGTCTGATAGACAATGTCCATTGTAACTCATGGTACCTGGGTCACATGTTACTAAATGACAGAAAGGGTTGCGGTGTGGGAGAGATGTGGCTGTGATTTCAAACTTCACACATCCTGTAACTCTTTAGTTGGATCTAGCATGTTCAGTCTCTTTCCTCCAGTTATGTGTGGTGATGAATGGAACTGTGTGAATGCATTGACATGTGTGTGTGTATGTGTGTCTTTCTATGATTTTTGGCAGTCATGGGTGTTCTGTACCACTTTTTCGTTGCCACGATTGGGCTAGTTGTTGAGTCGAGATCGCTGTAGGCATGGAAATGTACGTGTGTATGCGTCTCTATCTCTGTGTGTTTTTTTTTTTTGCGTAAATGTGGTGATACCTTCCTTTATCTCGTTTGTCTGGATGTATGATGTGCTGTTCCTGCACTGATGCTTGTGTGAGGTGACATATGGATTTGTGGGTGAGACCTAGTATGAATATGGGAGTTATGATATCTGTCTGATGACCAAGTGTCTACTGCTACTCGTGGTACATGGGGGGCACATGTTACTGAATGGCAGAAAAAGCTTAGGTGTGGGATAGACGTGTTGGTGCTGATGTGAACAGTTTTGTACCTAGCACACATGATACTGGATGGTAGTGAGGTCTGTAGTGTGAAATAAATGAGATGATGTTGATGTGAAGAGTATGGTGCCTGGAACATATGTTACTGATGATTTTTTGGTCAGTTATGAGCCATGGGGGTTCTACCCCACTTTTTCGTCGCCATGATTGGGGGCTGGATGTTGTGTCTAGCTCGCTGAAGGCATGGAAATGTGAGTGTTTGTGCGTCTCTCTCTGTGTCTGTATGTGTAAATATGGTAATACCTTCTATAAACACGTCTGTCTGGACGAATGATTTTGCTGCCCCTCCTTATGTTTGTTTGTGCTAGTGTATTGAGATGTATGGATTTGTGGGTGAGATCTGATAGTCAAGTGTCTATTGCAACTCATGGTACCTGCGTCACTTTTTTACTGAATGGTAGAAAGGGTTGCGGTGTGGGAGAGACGTGTTGATGGTAAATATAATCAACTGGGGCGCGATGAACACTATTTATGGTGAAAATATGTCATCTTTTGCGCATCTTCTATCTCGCCAGGCTGATGATATGTAAGGAGACTTCTGTTTTTCAGCCAGTCATGAGGCAAGAGAGTACTACACCACTTTTTTGTTTCCATGATTGGTACCGGTAGTTGTGTAGTCTTGGACATGTGTATCTGCGTCTCTCTTTGGGCATGTAAGCGTAAGTAACTCGTCTGTCTGATGATTTTTGTAACGATAGTTCTGTCCAGTTAATCAGTTGTAACGACAATTCTGCCCCCCACTTCATCGTTTCCGTGATGCTTGCTGTTAGTTCTGTCAACCTCGCTGTATGCATGTACAAGTGTGTGCGTGTGTCATTCCTCTGTGGATTTGAGTCTAAAATATATGGTTATAGAATTATCAACGTGTGCTTCTAACCATTGTTTCAGGGCTTAGACAATCTCCCATTTCGATGTGCTCTTTACAGTTTACTGCCGTTTGTGTTGGCATGTGAATTTTGATTCTCACTACATAAAAATCATTTAACAGAGAGGGGTGATGTACCAGAGAAGCGAAGGACTTGGGTACAAACCCACAGTCAGACCATTGCTTGTGTGGTGTAGTATGGATGTCATTGGAAGATAGGAAGAGTGTTGAGGGGCTGTAGGTGGCGTATAATGCTGTTAGAATGGATATTGGTGGAATAATTCTGAGTGGTGTATGGAGCCTAAGTTGACCATGACCACAATCTCGCACTAGACTTTAGGTGATGAGGATTGAATGGATAAAATATCTAAACACCCACTTTGACATAACAATTTACGACAGTTCAAGTGTGAGCACTATCTTAGGCGTAATAGAACTAGTGTGCACGTATGGATACTTGTCGATGTGTGGGGATCTTCTATGAAAATGTGGGTTATGATGTCTGTTTGATGACCAAGAAACTATCAGTTAGCTAAGAGCATTATGATAACTCTATCGTGGTTACTTGTAACAAAGCATGCAATTACAAACAAAATGTCACACTTGGTCCTGAATCCGAAGGTTGGCGTTAGATGGGAACATTTTAAACCGAATGGAGAACTCCCTGGGTCCTGATTTATTGAAAAATAATTTCCTGGAAAAAGGGAGAATTTTCCTGGAAAACTGCAGTAGAACCACCTTAAGTGAACATTTTGGTACCTGGCTACTGATTAGGAGAAGACTTTGCGAATTTTGAATTTTTGGTTTACTTTAACGCACGAACAGAAGGTAACCCTGTCTGTAACTGATCAGGGGTTGGATTGGGAATCATTGGAAAACAGAAGGTGGTTTGAGGAAGTGCTGTGGGTACGTTGGCGATGAGGCTAGGGATGGATCTTGGTGAAAGAATTAGGAATAGAATATCAGTAGAAGCTGGCACTGGATTTCTTCTATAAGGGAGTATCTCCACCTTGGTCACAGGCGATGGTCTCAGGCATGTTCAGTGCTTAGCACTGCCTTAGCGTGACTCGATTTTTATCACATAGGACTGGCGTACTTCGATTCGACAGGGGTGAAATTAGTAAGATTAACAGACGTATTTCGTCCCCCTGATTTATTGAAAAATAATTTCCTGGAAAAGGGGAGAATTTCCCTGAAAACTGTAGTAGAACCACCTTAAATGAACATTTTGGTACCTGGCTACTGATTAGCAGAAGACTTTGCGAAAGCACTGCCTTAGCGTGACTCGATTTTTATCACATAGGACTGGCGTACTTCGATTCGACAGGGGTGAAATTAGTAAGATTAACAGACGTATTTCGTTCCTGGAACATACGTGCTGTGCTGTAAAATACAGTTAAAGGTGTCAATCACTGATGTGTCACAAGGGATTGATTGGAATTTTAGACAAAATACAGCTAAGGACACTCAATTTGTGATTGCTTACGAAAGCATAACAGAATTGATACATAGATTGGTCTGGATAGACAGACGACAAAGGTTTGACCTTGGTGGCAACAATTACGAGTGCAATGAAATATTTTATACCAATTGTGGTATTGCTATACTTTATCACAATAATTTCATTTTTTTTTAACTTTTAAACGTCTCTCTAACAACGTGGTCTTTAGAGACGGGGAAAGGATGGGGAGCAAGGAATGGGAAGGAATTCGGCCATGTCCTTTTGAAGGAAGCATCCCGGCATTCACAAACTGGATTTCACATCTGCAACTTTGCATTAGGCAATGATATTCATGTGAATATAATTTAGTGGGCATATTTCAGATAAAATAGGTAGGAAAGTTAATGCCATAGCAATAGGATAGAAATGCACAAAGTTCATCGAGGTTGTAGACACATACATTAGGAAATCACTTCTTTGAGTTTAAAACATTAGTTGGATTCTCGCTTTGTTTCATTGCATATAATTTAATAAATTAAAATAATGGCAGTGTGACAGAAATTCCCGAGTTATCATTAACGATTAATTATATTGGAATCCCACCGTACTGACCCTTATTTCCTCTTGTTATTCGCACAGAGTTATTTTTTGTGCAAAGCACCCTCTGCCAATTTCGAATATCAGAACTGAATTGTATAGACGTGAATTTGACCTATGCCAAGACATTCCATGGTTCATTATCACGTTTTAAACGTAAAAGTTACACTTTCACATGATCTATTTTTTTAATTAAATACAAAGACTCAAGCAGTTTTTCTGGTCACCCAGAATGAAAACAAAATTTTCGATTTTCGTTTTGAAAACACGAGTGATTGGGCTACCATAAATGTTTCCTAGATTTGTACTACGAAAACTGACATATAATAATTATTCTCATCTCGTAATAATTTCTTCTTGAACCGAAGTGAATGCTGAAATATTTCTATGTATCCTGCTGGGGCGGTTTCGCAGTGCAATGGGCATATGGCGCAACCTGAATTCCTTATCGATAGCAGGACACCTGAACAAATACACACGAAATTCGCTGCAAGCCTGAGACTCTGAACAAAATTCTGCAATCACACGAACGCTGTGTTGGACGCCCTACTTTCTTTGTCCGCCAGCCAGACACCCAGCTATGCTTTCATAATGGCGAATGAATAATGTGCTTCCCTTGGAGCCATTTCGTAACCTGTCGGACTCCCGGTCAAACACGCGAGTGGCTTCGCAAACATCGAAATATTTCACGCATATTGGCTACACCCGCTCCATCTAGCGACAAATGTCTTCTGCCGTGTGCTGACCTCTAGCGACAGTTATGCAAGTTATCGCACATGTCGCAACAGGGTCTCGGCGGCCGAGCAAGTACGTACATGTCAACACCTGTGCAAATACGCCTTAGGGTAGGGTTTTCCCCCGCAAGACAAGGATAGAAGATTTCGTGGCGAAGTGGAATATCTCTGGCCGGCGCATGCGCAGATGAAGTTTCTCGTGGCATCGGCTGTTCGGTGGAGACACCTGGTGGCAGGATGTGTGTATATGCTACATTGCAACATTTGTGCAGCTGGAATAACTACATCACATAGGACACAATCGTAAATAATATCTCTGATTTCAGAGTAACATTTGTTGGAGATAAGTGAAATAACAGCTAGAATAAAGACTAAATAACAGTTACATATGTTTAATTTGAAAGCTGCGGTCGTCATGCCGCCATCTTGGCCGGCCGGCCCGCCATCTTGGCCGGCCAAAGAACTAACGGGCGGCCATCTTGTGACGTCACGCGGACGAGTGGAGTCTCTTCCGGGGCCGGCTTAAGATCTTTTGTCCCAAAGTCGCCTTAGTATATCTACTCAAGGGAATCCATAAACTGAGCCTTTCAATTTCTGGAACTCTGTTAGGCCTCCACTGTAACGATATTATGGAGTCCATGACCAAGACACAGATTGATGTTCCATGTTAGCTAGCCAGCGAAACTGCTCCTCGCACGTTTTTTCCAGCATCAATGACAGCTAGAATCTTTCATTCATTCAGTCTCAACTGTTTCTTTATATTTCTTATTATGCCTTCTATTTTGCCACCAGTCTTCATTTCCTCCATACGTTGAGTACTCAGGATTAAATACTTTGTTTTTACCGCATTTAGGCTAGCTAAGAAAGATTTGATCGGAATTCACGATTTTCTTCTTATTGGCTTTTTCTATCACTAAACTTCCGAAATCTTTCTAACAAAAAGTAGTTTGGCTTAGACTGTCATATAACACTATTACAGAGAGTTTTATAAAATTAATTTTAGTTAATTCGGTCATTTTAACACCTACTTATTAACTCAATTTAACGAAAAATTTAAAGAATGCGTTGTCGTGTTAGGAAGTGTTTCTCAAGGACACGCCGCGAAGCAGAGGGCGGCGGCGGCGGCGGCGCGCCACTGAGACACGGCGGCGTCACGCCGGCGCGGCGCCCACCTCTACTCGAGACTAACATGTTTTTCTTTCGCAAACAGTATGGTGATAAAAAACACTTATTGTAAATAATTGTTTGTTAAGTAAGTAACTTAACATGAGTAAATTACATACTGTTATGTTTCAATATAGCCTCCCTTTTTTTTTTAAATACATCAGTTCACATTTTCTATGAAGAAATACCCCTTTCTGTTGTTGTTAGACGTTATGGATACTTCTAGACACTTCTATCTTCCAATTCCTTTTACTTTTACAAACGTTCAAGTTTATATTTTTTTTTATTGTGAATAATTCCAGCAATCTTTCAATAATCGTTACAGACCACATTTAGTCTTGAGAATGTTTGCTGACAAGCTCCCCGTTTTAACTACTTAATGAGTGTAGATAAGACAATAGTTTCAGTACTTAAAACAATAAAGAATATTTTAGTTTTTATTTATATACATTTGTCTCCATGCCTTATTTTATGTTTTTAACCTTTTGTACATTCAAATTCAGTTTTTTTAATAATTGCTGATGCTCCAAAATGATTTTTACATCTACCTGTGTTTTAATCGTTTTGGCTTCAGGTTTCCTTATTGTGCTTTTGGACGTAGCATGCTGAACTATTCTTGATAACTTTGGACAATGTTTCCTGGCTTTCAACATGTCCTTGTAACAGAGATTTTTTTCCTCTCTCTTTATTTCCTGGTTTGCCGTTGTGTGACATGGCTTATATCTGTGGCGACATCTATACTCTGCAATTCATAAAACCTGTTGGTGACAGAAGGCTTTTTGCACCAAAATTAATATCACATTTATGAATTCAAGCCCATAACTTCACGTTGAGACAAAAATAGATTTAACCATCTGTTCGGCATCTTAATCTCAATATCTTATACCTCGTGTCACTATGATTAAGTAAATTTATGGGAATTTGTTGCATTATCGATGTGAATGTTAGACAAAAAATCGATTGGTTTACTATTTCGTCTGTATTCACTTTCAGCATCAACTTTGTGACACTTCAGGATATTTTCGGCAGCCATTTGTATAATTGCTTTACATTTTTAGATAAACAATTTCGGTAGACACGGAGAGACACGAAGATCCATTTTAAATGCTTTACCGTCAAGACGTTAACTACAGCAATTCGTCGCTGAGCACAATGTGACGCCATTCATTGTGTTCAGCGATTCTTCACTACCTGTGATGACGTTTGTCGGCAAGTATGGCGGCGAAATGCGAAGAGGTTCCATTCTACCAACGTTTGGAGAGGCACTGCAGTGTTACTCCTATTGTCATAGTGTGGGGAACCATCGGGTATGACTTCAGGTCACGGCTGGTAGTGATTGAGGGCACAACGGTACGTCTCAGACATCCTGCGTCCTCATGAGTTACCTCTCACGCGACAATATCGTGGTGCATTTTCCAACAGGACAACGGCTTGATGACACCTTTCGCAACAGAATAAGTGCAGGTATCCAGGGCAGAGAATGTGCAACGTCATACTGATAATTCAGCTCTTACTGTCAATTTCCCTGTGAATTTGATTTTATAATCACTAAAATAAAATCACATACCAGGTACCTTCTAAACGCCTGAAGCTTCATTTTGTTTCCTCCTCCCATTCTGGGTGGTTCACCTTTTTTGTCAGGCAGTATATTTATGCTTATCTTTCACAACCTGGTGATCAATGAATTGATCAGATAGGCAGACCGTGGGAAACTTGGCACGCGCATTTTATTGGCTGTTAATTGACTTCCCCTCGGCTCCATATCTCCGTCTTCCGTACTGTAACCTTCTTTATAGAGATGCTACTAGGGGGAAGTACAAAAGACAGTTGTTACGTTTTCCTCTGAAAGCGTATACGTTCATGACTTTTCCTGTTACAAATCGTATTTCGCATTCTTTGGCTGTCACCGTCTGTAACCAAGAAAAGTTGGGGGAAAAGCAAAACCAGGATAAGGCACACATGTGACTCTAGAGGATAACGTAGTTGCTATCTTGTCTTTCCTTGACCATACTCGAAATAATTAGTTTACTTCGTTTAAACGGTTATTTCACTTTTATTCACAAACACAACTTCAGTATTTCTTTTTACACATACCAATATAATAAAACTTTATATGAAATAATCGTGATATGTTTAAAAAATACTCTGTCACATTTATTTCTGACTACAGCCGAGTGAGCTCGGTCCCTCCCTATCGACATATTAACACGTCCGCTAGTTTATTACAACGTCGTTCACTTTACGAATTATCTTTCCCTCTCTGCACATGTGCCTTCAAGCCCGCTATGTAAGTCCTTCAGCACCTAGCTCTCTACTGTTCTGTTCTCCCAACTATGGTTGCGCGATGCAGACGGACAATTTCGCAAAATGTAGCCAAAACCTTGTACAGTATATCATTACAAGCACTGAATGAAATAATCACACGAATTAAAGTACAAAGATAAGTAGTAAAAACCAAGCCTGATGGTTGGAAGACAATATTGTACTTAATCCTGACATTTGGGAGGATGCGGATTCGAATCCCCATGCGGCCATACATACTTCGATTTTCCATGGCTTCCCGAAATCATTCCAGGCGAATACCGGGATGGTCCCTTCAAAAGGTTATGACCAAATTCCTTCCTGTTCATTGCCGCCGGTCCTTTCCAGCTTCTAATGACCGCGATGTCGACGGGGCGTAAGGCTATAGTCAAAACAAGAGATGAAACGTCGGGAAAAAGGGGAGATAAAAAAATTAACACCGTCCGCGTGTATAAGTGTGCTGTAGGTAAAGATATCAGCACTACCGTACATGTTAATCTACACCAGTTCACACGAATGTCGATGTTGTTTGGTTCTTTTCCATCGTTTTAAACCACAATGGTCTGCCGGTACTTGAAACTCAATGTTCCCAAAAATGAAAAAGTGAGGGAAGAATAATCATGCTGCTGAATTGCCTGAGAGCCTGTTAATGTTATTAATAACATATTTTACGTTATTCTGCGTAGCTCTGTGGTGACTGCGGGATTCTGCCGGTGTGACGGTGGTGCTGGTGTCGTTGCGTTAGTGTTGTAGCGCAGCGCTGTGACGGCTCCGTGCGAGGCCCGGCCCGGGGGACGCGCAATTAGAGCTCAGTGGAGCGCTCCTCGTAATGAGGTCATGAATACCAGACTGCCCCGCCCGGCCCGCGTCTAACTGGTCGCTAATTGTCTGCCAACCAGCGCACAGTAGTCTAAAAGGCATCGCGGAAGAAATCCCAGCCGCTCACTGCGCCGGCTGAATGCCTACCACTTGAAGCACTGTGCACCGAGCAGAAACGGCTCAAGTACTTGCACGTAATGGGTGCGTCTGTTGACAGAAATCTGCACACCAGGAGACTTGCTTAGCTGGAACACGAAATTAATCAAAAGTGGTAAGAGAATGTGTCTAAATCTGATTATTTTCTTTATCAGGACTCTCGTCAACCTATCTGGAATGAACTTTGAAAACTAATTCATTATATTGTTCATGTTAGTTCCAGTTGCTGGCCTTTATTAAAGTATCTAATTAGGAAGAATGCTATGGAACTTAAGCATAAATGCTTAATAATTATTTCCAGGCATGTTCTGTCACTGAAGCTTAAACAACGTAGCAACAGCATTAATTACCGACGCTGGTGTATTTAATATTCAGCAAACAAGCTGCAAATATAAGTATTGGAGAGTACTTTCATGAACTCGAAGAGGGAACTACCCATTCTCTATGCTATGCGGTAGGAAACTTGATAGATAGCGAGGATAGATTCGTCTTTTTCAACTTAATATATTTGTAGAGCATTAAATTTTTGAAAAGATTATTTTTGAGGTTAGCATTCATCATATATAATGAAAAAAATGTTTGTATAGATAATTAACTAGATAAGTTCAGATGCTAAGAACAGCTACCGATACAGAAACAGCTGCACCAACAAAGTTGGTATTTGAGACATCTGGTGATAATATGTGGCGTCACAAGCGATAATTGAATCGTTTATCTCAGACCCGCTAAGTACACTTTTTTAAATTTTCGGTAAAACAGAAAAAAGTTAATATCTTTTATTTGAATAAAGATTTTTGGCTTGAAAAAATTAGATCAATACTTAATGTCTTCTCAAAACAAATGTTGCTTGTATTTCAATTTTATTTCGTTTACTTTCTTCAAAACAAATTTTAAAAAAATCCGCTGAGGGGTTTCTGCAATAAACTACCACACCTTATTAAAAGTTGTTATTTTGAAGCTAACTTTACATTTTTTAAATAGCAGGAGCGTATTTAACAACAAAAACATAATAGTATAAACTTAAAATAGACAGATTAATTATTAATCTGTCTACCTGAATTACGATTCCCTATAACTGATATCACTAAAGTGATCACGATATATTTACCATATCCTACATGTGTTTACAGCGATACAAGATTACACCATTTTACATTTATTCTCTACTCTCCATGCGAATGGTTTTTTTTTTTTCTTTTGTTCTTTTTTTTTTTAAATCAGAGATGCATGAATCGCTCACTAATTGAAACACTTTTCCTTATTCTTTTTGCATGAAAGTAATTATTAATCGAAGATACTCACATTTTTATTATGACCGCTGAAGATTAACGTTCTGCTTTCAACTTTGTTGAAACTTCAGTTTGTTTTTTGTTTAGTGGAAACATTTTGTCATATCAGACCACGCTGCCAGAAAGTCTCAGCTTATCGATATGGGAAAACAGTGCACGTCATCTGCAAATTTTTTTAACTGCGTTCAAGGAAGAATGCAACTGGAGTATCACCCAGCAGTTTGTACACAGTAACGCCAAGTCGATTCAGCGGCGGTACTGCCTATCCTTCCCTCGAAGAGATTCGGGACATTTTTGTACCTTAATATCTTCGACTAGGATGAAGCTGTAAGTCTCAAATTTCTATTACACATAGATATTGGCAAGCTTACCAAACACTTTCAATTTTGATTCATTCCTGATCTTAATATAGAAGTTATTCATATTCAAATTTAAACTGATTTTGTTACTCACTGACATGATCAGAACTCTAAAGTGCTTCCCGTAATCGTAGAAACCTGAAATTTCAGGTGTTTCCCAGATATGGTTTAACCCCCAGACAATAAGAAAAGTAAAAATAATTGAATTTTCATATATTTACACATAACCTACTCGAAACGTGAAATAACTTTCTAAACTAATATTTTTATATGGCAACTAAGCTAAAATATTGTATCAAATTTTACTTCATACAACTCGTTACTCTAAGAGTTAGTTAAATTCAATGTTTTTTTTTTATCTAGTACGACACTCCGTCATTATAATTACACTATACCTCCCGTGGTCCTACACACAGGTCATTTGAAATACATACATGGTTTCATCCAGAAAAGTCCTATATTAACGATTTTTTCTGTATTTATCTAATGGAAACATCAAACGTGAACATTTAAGTGCATATTTATACGTTTATTGATATATGCCTCAAATTTCTTTATGCATAGAGATCAGCAAACTTAGCTAAAAGATTAAACCTTAATTTTTTCCTATGTTTAATTTGGAAGTTGTTACGAACTCACTTATGATGGCATTTAAATCTACGTCAACCGGCATCACTCGCCCAGGACGCAAACTCATTGTCAACAAAGAGCGTGTGCATTTTTGGTATTGAAGATTGCGAGTAAAATTTGCAGTTAATCGTAGGTATTTCAGGAATCTGTTATTATATTTTAACATATTTGCCAGCCGTCCTCAGTAGCGTAGAGGCTAGAGTACTGGCTCCGCATAGCGAAAGCCGCCGGTTCGAGTCCGGCCGATGGCACGGGTATTTAAGTTTTGTATGTCGTGTTCATCCTGCAGTGTCGATACTCATTAGCAACAAACAATTCACTAGAAAAAATGATACACTGGATGAATCATGATGATCACATTGAGCTGGCTGTATGGCCTCAGCAGTCGAATGCCAAAGAAATAAGACAATTTCTTTACGCGAATGTTATTTGTTGCTATGGTGATTTCTTTCTCTCATTGGGAAGTATTCAATTTACGTTAGTGTGTATTGAACTTATATTATTATTGTGATGATAATATTCTAAAAAATTACTGCAATATTCTTTTTACCTCCAAATAAAGTGTTTCGTTTAGCTGTAGAGTCATAAGACGGGAACATAACCAGATCCAAAAAGAAATTTGAAGGAATATTGGAGGGAGTCGAATTACTACGATAGCAGAAATATTAATCTTGTCTAAGTATGAGTTACCATATGTTGGTATATATTAAGTTGGCTTCAGGTAAATAAAACAACAGTAGGTACATCATATACATATCTTTCCGATATTTCTCAACTTTCAATTTGCAGTTAAATTGTTCTAGAAGTGCTATTCACGAAATGATATGAGAGAAATTCGTAGTTTGTTATTTGATTTTGAAATTTCGAACGGTTGGGTTACGACACGTCTTAAAACTAAGCGTTCAAAGATGTGGCTATTATAGTAAGCTAATAATTTTAGTAAGCTGTTTATATTTTTTACCCTTAATTAATATTTGAAACCAACCACAAAGAAATGTATGTATTTTATTTAATTCTGCATGTTAACCACGAAGAGGATTGTGCAATAGAATGTGATTGCGGTGAAATGCATGATTACAAAATCAAGCTCATGAGAGTTGTTTAATAACAATTCTACAACTACAACTACAACTACAGAGAAATGAATTTCCAGAACATGGTATTCAACCCATCATTTTTGACGGGCTTAGATGCTGTTTATATTCTTCGTAGATGTTTTCGTTATATTATAGCTGTCGCTATTATAGTGGGCTAAGAGGTTGTGAACGTTGTTTAGTAACAATTCTGTTTAGTTAAGCAACTTGGAAGAAATGAACTGCCACAATACTGGGTGCGACCTGTCATCTTACACAGGCTTAACAGCTAGCGTTCAATAACAGTTTCCGCCGACAGAATATTTCAAAGTAGATTTCTCCTCCTTCACATCAAAATTCGTTTAAACGGATTTGTGTATGTTAAACATTCGTTGTAATAAGCACTGCCTGATTACATGGGCTTGAGGTTTCAAGTTGACTTGCTTCACCAGTCCCCCTCACACATCACTCAAACAAATATTCTAGTGCTCGTAATTACGCAACGCGTAACGAATTAGAAACATGCTGGTACTGGAAATGTTGGTTTAAAAATTAGTGCTAATGTTACTAATAATCACACAACATGTCTTTAGACCAAAATCATTTGCTTAATACCTACACTGTTTCTGAAAGGTTGTGTACGTTCCATGACTAAGTTCTTATGTTCACTCGCATTAAGACAAATCTTTATGAAAAGAACAATATGTCGTCTACATACGATTCACTTAGAATCAAGTTTCACGGATTTCACGTTTTGACTAAACTGGATTGCTGTGCTGATCTTTTGTCAGTGCATATTGCGATTGTGTTTTGAATTAACATTTTAGTTTTTAAGTGCTTAAGCGGATGCCATAATCTTCGAAGATACATTAATTTCAAGGGTTTTGGAAAGGAGTGATACAACCGCGAATGTAGCGATAGTGTTGGGGCTAAGTCAGTTTCATAATATTTCTGGATATACAGGCTCGAACAGCTTTATGAGCGTATGTTTAGGTCTCTCTCCACCTACAAAAAAGTAGTTATACATAAATAGTAAAATATAATCTGTGTAATGTAGATAATTTGATAATGGATTGTGAAGATAGTATGGCAGCGAGGTCTGGACATTCCGCAAAGGTGACGAATGGAGACTAATGACCGGAAAAATGCCATTCATAAGAAGTACGGTTCGTTACACAGTACGGGAAAATATCGGATGAAACCCTTGAGGAACTCAAATTAAACCAGTTCGCCAAACTGTACAAAACTACAGAATATCTTGGACAGCCCATGTTCTGCGGATGAAGACTGGCCGGATCCCACGAAAAATTCTCTAATGCCAACCGAGAGGCAGGAGAGATGTAGGAAGATCACGAGAAGGTGGATCGAGATCGTCTGACACTGGATGGAAAGAAGAAGGGATTGTGAGGTACTTTAATCGCTACAGCAATCGGAATTTAAACCTTGCTTCAAATTACAGTTACACGTCAGAGAAACCAATAACAATTATGACGCCTGTATGGCAATTATAAACAGAACGATCGAAAGATAAAACATAATTAACAAAAAAAGTTTAAAAAATGAATATATAATACTTCAAAAACTGATAAATGTTCATATCGAGAGTAGAGTAAAAATACTTCCGTTAAAGAGACTGATTGAGGTATCTGTACAACTTCTGATGGTAACTTCTTGTTGGCGCTCCGCCATCTTGTGTCGCTAGTAAGGAATAGTAGTGTAAGAGGGCGCAGCACTTGTGGAGAAAGGAATAGCGGCGAGCTCTTTCTCTTCTGCAATGCTGTACTCAATATATTTCTTTAATTCCCGTTACAGCAGTGAAGATAAATTCGTCCACAGTAGTAGTTAACACGATCGAAAAAGTATTTACAAACCAGTAGGAATTCTGCATTACCCGACAGGAAAGTCCTGAGAGATGAGCGAGAGACAGCTGAATTTGCTGCGACCTTATGGAGCGCGCGTCCCTCGATGCTGTCGATTTATTCACGGCCGTAACTCCGGCGGCCGCAAAGCCGGGCGATAAATCGGCGGGCAGCGCGAGTGCGCGTCAGGCGCAAAATGATTAACACCGCCGCCTGCCACTCCGGAGACCTCTCCACCAGCCGGCACTAACTCAGCTGATCACACCTGCCCGAGGTTCGCGGAGTCAGCCAGAGTATCAGAGTCAGTAAATGGACCACTACACAGGATCGGAGAGATAATACCGCGCATTCAGACAATCCCATTCCCTTGCAGTTTCCAAATCAAGCAGAAGACATAAAACCATAATAATACGAATGAGACTGGAGCACAGGTGCTACCCAAGCCATCTCTATAAAATCGGAGTCATGCATTCTCAGTTATGCCCGGTAGGTCGAGAAGAAACTGCCAACATCAACTATATAATACTTGCATGCAACCGTCACCGTGATCCACAAAGTAATTATACTAACCTCCAAGAGTTGCAAACACCCCTGTCAACATCCGTAGAGAACGAAACGCCTCGATGCGTACGGGGCGATCGCTAGATATTTAAGTGAGGGGAAGTGAACTTTTAATTTTTGATCCTTTTATGTCTACGTAAAAATCAAGCCAAGTTTGTATATATTTTTTTCATTTAGATGCAATCAGTGCTATATTTATCCTTTCATGAATATAAGACTGGAAGTTTTTACTACAAATTCTGATATATTTCTTTGTTACAAATTATATACTGCAGGTCGCAAAATGGTTATAAATAGATAGAGAATTACTCCAGGCAAATGCCGAGATGATTTCTTCGCAACGCCATAAACGAATTCCCTCCCGTTCCTTGACTCCATCGTCTCTCACCTTTAATAATTGTAAAGCCCAAAGCAAAAAAAAGATACCTTCTAAACTTTGTTGCTAAATTATTACTACCAGTGAAATCCTCGTCTGAAATGTAGAATTTCAAATCTGATAGTTGAAGTACATATTTATGTTAATTATGGCTTTTTTATTTTGATCCTTGTTGCAGTAACATCGTAAAACACTAAGCAAAATGAAAACGCTAAATGGATCCCTCCTGTCGTCTGAAATATCTACTCCAGACACTATTCTTCGTCTGTAGTGCGTCGGAGACAAGTTTTGTTAATCGTATTTGTTCTGTAGCATTTAGATGTCAACTGAACTCGGCTGCCGCACTGGGAAGCAGTAGAAATGAAAGTACACACGTCCTTATCATCATATTGTTCAATCACCACCGAGGCTAATGCCTAAAGCTCTGTAAAATGCTCATGGAGAGTGATTTTATCCTGTAAAATTGATAACGATCGATCAGCATAGTGGTATCATTTGCTTCTTTCAAAATAAATAAATATAAAATAAATAAATAAAATTGAAAAAAACCCCGAGAACTTGACTGTCCTTACTAGTTTTCAACTAATCCTCGTACTGCATTCTAATGTAAATTGAAGTAAGAACATCGAGGGACATTAATTTGGAACTGTGTTAATAATAATTGGAATTACGGTGGCATTAATATATATATAGTTGACGACTGGTAATAACTCTCAAATTAATATTAATTGGATAAGAGAGAAGAGTAGAGAGTCACAAAATTAAAACATTGGTAACTAGCAATTGGGAGCAGCTTCTCTCGTGTAATCCTAGATGTGTAGACGAAAAAAAAAAGAACCTTCCAATGTATTTTGGCATACTACATTTCGTAAACGAGAAGAAATAAATAATTAAAGTTACGTAGTAAGCAAAAATATTAACAGGATACAAATATTGGAGTGTTGATGTTGTGTGACATTTCGCTGACCTGTTCAGGTTAAGAAAGAATTGTTTATTTTTGACACTTATCTGTTCAGGTTACGAACTGAGTATCAGTGATTACTCTGTCCACGGTTAGCGTAGAATCATAACTCATAAGAAATATAGCAGTTCTTAGGTTAGATATGAAATTTTTAAATTGTGAAAACCCCATCCAGATTGTTTCCGTAGTTTTATCGTGAGACCTTAACAAAGAAATCCCTCGGAAAAGCGCGCTTACATATTTATATATACATGTTGAAGGCCAAGCCACCGTAGTTAACGAGTCAATGACCCAAACTTTCAGGCACCAATTCCTATTTGGAATTGGACGACTTTAGCGAACAAAACAATCTAACCATAGCAGGCATAGTTACAGCCAAGCGCTGATCTCCCTATTGAGATATTGTCACGACACCAGCCAGAATAGACATGTTAAGCTAATGCCTTTCATCCACGACAGTTCATCGGCTTGCCGTTTGTGTGTTACGTTACTCGAATTTTTTAAAAGATTTTTTTTTTTAAACTGCTTTACGTCTCTTTTTAACGTCGAGGTCTTTTAGAGACGGGAAAGGATGGGGGGCAAGGATGGGGGCAAGGAATGGGAAGGAATTCGGCCATGGCCCTTTTTTTGAAGGAAGCATCCCGGCATTTGCCTGGAGTGATTTGGGGAAACCATTTTATAAAAGAGATGAGAGGGATGCTGGAGACCAGTTTTACACCTTTATCATCGTGACACTGACAGATACTTCCATTATGGGACAAAATAGTCCAACCACAAACAGGAAACATTACGAACCATCATCTATGAGTATTAAATATCAACAGTAAGAATCTCTCTGTATGGTGTTGATATGAAGCTGGAAATGAGCGAAATTGCTTGTTAAGCTGTACACTTGCTTGATGATGGAGCAGTCTATGCTGTAAATGTTTGATAGCAGTTGTTAACTTGTAAACTTATACTTGAGGTAGGCTGTTAATGTGTATACGAGTAATAAATTTTAGAATTGAAATCTGATGACAGAGTAAACGTATAGTGCCATCATACTGTAAATATGTGATATCTGTTGTTAAATTTTATATAAATATTTAAAATATATTGGAGTGTGTATAGTAGCAATAATTTTAGAACAGTGATTAAACGTATACTAGCCGTATGCGGATAATATTCTGGATACCATTTGCATTGAATGTATTAACAGTTGGTCAGAGAAAATTAAATAAGTTTGTTATTGGAAATAACTAATTTAAACTGTAGCTTGCAATTTATTCATTTAAGTTATCTTCCTAATACCATTATTCTAAAAGAACATAGACGATACTCAGTAAAGAAGTCCGGTACAATAAGATATTAGAAGAATAAAACTTTCAAAATTACTATTTAAAAGACCACTAACTTGGAGAAATTAAATTATTCATAAGGTATACAAACTGTAATAATCAGCTCATCAGTCATTTAAAAAGTTAGAACTGGAAATACCACTGTGTCTTCAACTCTACGCCTCTTCGTGAAGTATTAAATTCAGCTGCAAACACACACACAAAGCATTTTGCTAACTGACATTTGATTTTCCATGGGTTCTCTGTTCATAAGGAGCATAACGCAACTAAAGGTAAGAGCTGTTCAAAACAGAAACTAAAACGAGGAAGTGTAAAACTCAATTAAAAACATTTTTGTTTAAAATGATGTTAATTTTTCTATGTAATTAATTGGTAATAAGTTTGAGTTATCATCTAAAAACTGAGTGAAGGAGCTGATACAAGATGGAATGTTAAGATAATCAAGCCGTAAATTTTAATCTTAAATTTTCATACTGGCTGTGAACTTCGTGGCAGCTTCGAAAGTCGATTCCATCTCAATCTGCAGTTAATTACAGTTTTTCTTTTTATGTTTTAGGTTTCAACGTAATAATGTTTCTGCGAGCTGAGATTTGTTTGTTCACAACTACTAAATTCATTTTTAATTACATTAGCGGCGTATTGTATTAATAAGTTAAATTTTGAAATTTAATATCCTTGCCTGTTTTAATATGACATCGCGCGTTTCTCTTCTCTTCTGCTATATACGGTTAAGAAAAATAACAGTTGGAAGGCAAATAAAAACACATTTTGTGCAACTAGATGGTTCGAATTGCGCTTTGGACAAGGGTGTTTGTAATTATCAGTTATATCTAACCCATGACGTTTGCCTAATATGGAACCATAAATACAATTTGCTTATGTATTCATTCATGGTTGCTGGTATACATGCTGACGTCCGATTTCTTAAAGGGAAAAATAAGCATGCCCGTATATGTAAAAATGAAACTGAAGAAGCCGAGAAAAAAGAAAAAACTTTCGATGGTACAGATCACCAATAGTTAACAATGACAGACGACTAAGGCACAAAATTACAGGAATTTATTTAAGATGTAGCGTGATCAGCGACCTATAGCAAGTAGGAGTGTTGGGATGATAAATGTTTACACAACCTCTGGAACGGAGACGAGAAGAGGCAGGTTTTATTTCGTCCCAGAGGAACAACTACCGTTTCACATAACAGCTAGATCCAGCAGCGATCGCCCTCTAGAGGTTTGTTTGGGGGAGAAAAATATCTCTCTTCGTGACAATGGAAAAAATCTATGGCGGCTCAGCGGGTTTTTCGTCTGTGTCGTGTCCTTGGCAGACAATGGCAGTGCGTCCCGGGCCGGAGGTGGGCGAGTGAAGAATAGCCACTGAGAGGTAATTTTTACTTCCGCAGAGCGAAGCGTGGCGGCGAGGTGCGATGCGGGGGATCGATAGCTGCCCGCCGAGACTCGACTCGCAATCAGGCGATCCCGCCGCCCGATAATCGATTCTCGAGACTCGTTAGCGGGCCCCCTGTCTGCGGTGCGGAAGGTCGACTGCTCCCAAAATACAGCCTCACGACTTGCATATACCATCCGACTCGACACAGTCGACAACAAGATTTAGAGTCAGAGATTATTTTTAAATTTCCGTGAAGATCAATGAACTTGCACGAAATGATATGTAGATACTCAGTTATGTCTGTTTATATTTTGGCACTTAGAGTACTTTTTTTTAAACTTACTTCTTCAACTTATTCTGTGAATGTTTTTTTCTTTAATAAATATATCATTGATCTGTGAAATTAATAATATTAATTTCTAATAGTTTTATGTGAAATTAAAATATTTCAGTTAAAACTGAGTTTTGATTGGTGACCACAAACTGTAACTACTTCTGGAATCAAACAGTTCAGAAGTTCAGTTCTTTCAAATAATTAAATTCTGTGTCCGTAACTGTATTCCGTTAATGGCATTATGTTGTAGTTTTGTACATATTCGAAGCAATTAATTTATAAAGTCCTCCAATTTTTTAGTAGTTTATGTAATAAAATCCGATATAATGTAAAAGGATAAACCAGTTTCATGAAGATTGTATTAAACCGGCGAATTTCGGAATGGAGCTAACAAGGTCGAAAGAAACACATTAGTTCTAAAAAGATAACCGCATTGTAGCTGGAAGGAATACATTTAAGACTTCTCTTAATACGGGCGACAGGTATTTGAAATGCGTGAAAACATATAAAGTTAAAATAACTGAAATAAAACAAACCATGAAATGGCACGTGCTGTAACAAGTAGACGAAGCTCCTGGTGCTGATAGAATACCACCAGCAAATACTGGAAGTTATTAAAGAAGAAAAATATGGTGTTCTACCAGACTTAACGACTGCATTTATACCGCAGCAATCGTGTGTAGGCCTAATGAGTGCCTGCAACCCTCACATGTCAATAAGGACGTATAGTATAGAGACTTTCTATCTTTCAGCTTATTGAGTCGCTGACTCCCTTCAATTTTTCCTGAAGCATTTTCACAAGCGGATCTTTAAGAAACTGTGAATTGTGAAATATAGTTCCTATTTAGGAATACGCAGTGAACAAGTAAATCCTAACTCGCGTCTAATGCTATAGCATATGAATACATTGAAGTTAAACAATTATTGTATAACAGATTTTGATTTGTAAAAAGTTCTTTTGCTAAGTTCGTAATGATTACCTATTGGAATTATTTAAGAATAAGACTCTAAACATGAAATAAGTTTTCACGATTAGCAGCTTTTACTCGTATTACGGCCATTCTGAAAAATAAGTAACAAGAAATTTCAGTGGGACAGGAATGGTTCCTTTCCCATATACTTATATTCAAAATAAATAATTCAGACAGCTAGGGTAGTCTAAATGCTAGGAGTTAAATTTAACTGAGAACCTGCTGAGAGCTGTAGATTAGGGACTGATACATTGCTGAAGGGGATTAAAAGAGATTCTTGAAGACTTCCAGAGAATGATGGATTTTGGAGAGAGATTACGCTTAAAGCTTAATGTCAGCAAGAAATTCATGGTTATCTCTACGAGAACATTCTAAGAAAAGCTTTTAATTAATGATGATATAATCCAAAAAGATAGTAAATATAAACAGTCAGATACAATAGTTAATGAGACCGGTGACTTTAAGACTTTTTACACCTATCCAAAAATGGCACTAGCCTCTTGAAATTTAGATTAACAACTTCGATGCCCTCTTCACGTTGCCAATTCACATTTTACAGAGAATTCGCCACAAATTAAATTAAAATGTCGAAATATGAGACGGTTGCACAACTGTGAAATGCCACCACCACTGAAAAGGTGACAAAAATTGTTGGTCCAGGGATCACAGTTTTGTTTTCTAATAGAGTGTGTGTTTAAGTTGAAATGCGGCCTGGACCAAGAGAATTTCTTCTTCGAAAATTTTTCCTGTGCTATCCATCTCGCAAAAGTGGTATTTGCTATACAGTAACCGAAGCACTTGATTGCCTCTATCAGGCGTAGTTCAGAGAATATAGTGGCATTTTTCAATTTTTTTCTTTTTGTAAATTTCTTGTGATTTCATAAGGCGGAGAGAAACTAAAATGCTAAGAACACATTACAAGAAAGGAATTAACTAACAGTTCAAGAGATTTGTATTAGTTCTGCAGCGCTGCTGGAATCTGATAGCTGCGCAATACTAACATATTCCGGTATTTTTTTTTTTAATTTAAATTTAATTTCTGCCGACTTTCTCGTAAAATTTGAGTAGAGTGAAGAATATGTAATATCGAAGCAATAAATCCAAATTTCAAGAGGTTAGCGCCATTTTTTTGATAGGTGGGAAAAATTAAAAAATTATTGATTACATCGAAGAAATCAGGTTAAGAATAGGACTAGCTAGAAACATGTTTTTTAGACGTTTGAGATTTTATATCCTTTGTGCATTCTTCTTTATAAGAAAAAATGGAATAACATATTGGAAAACGCGTCGCAGCATCATTCTTGAGAAGTATTCAGCAAAATTGGAGATTAAAACTGGAACCAACCAGATTATGAAAGTTCCAAGTGTCACCAGAATGTTGGGACAAAATTTTTTAATTATTCACTGTTGGCAGCTTTCTTCACGAGAATCTATGAAGAAAATTTTTCATTACTCATTTTGAAAATTTGGTATAAAACCATTATCCTTTCATCTTCGAAATTTAATTTCCATTGCGCTGATAGTTTTGTTTTCTGTCAATTTTGGTAACTGTACAAGAAGCTCATTAACAATATATTTGTGATTTATCATACAGAAATGCAAAAATTTTAAATCAGAAGCCACAAAATAATACTTCGCCAAAAATTATGGAAGCGAAGTTCCGTTTACTACAACAGTTGATCTTTGATAGCAATTAAGATAGTGACAATTTATTCACTTTATAGCTTAATAATGCACAACAATCCTTGAGAGATGAGTATGAGATCTCAGAGATGAGGGGATAAAAATAGAGTTTACGTGCGGAAGGAATGTAAATGTTTCTATCCCGCTTTCTTCTATTTCTTTTCAAATTCATGTATAATTCACTGAGTGACATTAATTCTGATTGCGTAATGAGCAGCGGAAGAGATAGAATCGAATCTGTTAAGAAAAATGTAATGCTAATATAATTTGGTTTTAAAATATACCTATCGTTACTATGAATTTCAAAAATTTATACACAATTAACTTTTGTTTATACCCTTTGACGACCCATCCCCTACACTCCTGCCACGACGCTCCGGTAGCGGTGGTTGGGGGTGGTACGCTCCGACGAGTCGAGCAGTGATCTTCAGTCTGCATGCCACCCTCGTCGCGCACCGTGTCTAGGAGCCGCTTCAGTGCTGGGTTCCAAGTTTGGCTTAGTTGGAACCCGCTGTCTTTCTTGATGAGGTTATACCGTAGCCGGATCTTAATGGTTTCTTTGTATACACAGCGCAAAAAGTGAGATATGTTTCTCAGAACGTTGGTGTCCTCATATTTAATAGTATGCTGGGCCTCTAACAACGTTCAGCAGTTGCTGATTTTGAAGGCTGCTGTAGCTCGGTGTGAGGTTTATGTTCTGTGCACCGTTCTTCAATCGTGTGAATGGTCTGTCCGACGTATGCTTTCCACACTCGCACGGTATGTGGTATACCCCAGGCTTCCTAAGTCCCAGATCATCTTTAACCGAGCCAAGAAGTGCTTTAAAATCTTGTGTGGCGGGCGGTAAACGCACTTGATGTTTTGTCGGTGTAGAATTCTGCAAACTTGTTCGATACACTGCCGGAGTACGGGGCTGTGGCTTGTCCTCCTCGTCAGTTGGTTCTCGAGTGGTCTTCTGCCTGAAGGCGCGCCGAATTTGGCGGTTGTCATAGACTCATAGCCATTACCTTGGAGCACGTTCTTGACTTGTTGATTAGTGTAACGTGATTCTACTTAAATTGAGATTTCTACGTGTTTTGATGCAGTCAAATACTTGAAAAATTTCCAATACAACTGACAAAACGTAATGTAACATTAAAAATATAGCACGTCCACACAGAGAATTTTCGTGTTTCTTTAATACCTTTCTATCTATTTTGTAGCTGCGCGAAATTTCCTTATTTGTTCATAGAGAACATACAGTCCACAGTCTTCTTCCAACCCACGGTCACTGATTTCTGAAGCGATGGTAACAACGACCGACTTGTGGCACCATGCACCTGATTCTTAAGAGAGTTTATATAGATAGTGACAAGGTTACTTAATAATCGATATTGATCATTTAATCGGAAAGAATATTACATTAACAGAAGCACCGGATAATTGTATAGCAAAAGTAAGCATAATTTTTACAGAAATGCGGGTAAATGCCGCCATAAAATTTTAACATTCCCAAACTGGTTATGCAACGTAACTGGCTCGAGGAGATACGGCTAGCCGAAACTCAAATCACTAGCCCTGCATACAGGCACAAAATTCCAGTTTAAAAAAAAAAAAAAAAAATATAACTGGCTTCCGTAGGGCAAAACCATTCGTCCCTAGGGAGGGGAAATTCCCGAGTTGGAAACTTGATTAGGTTTTGTTTTTATTCATTAAAAATAATAAGTAATTAAAGTTTTGACTCTGCATCTATTTTTTATTCAGTTCACATCAGAACAGAAAGGAAAAGTATTTTTAACTATTATCAGCGACATTAGTATGAATGAGTAGATAAAAGAGAATTGATTGTGATTTAAATAAGCGGTTCTCGGTAGCAATGTAATCTCATTCACACTGAGGAGAAAAGTTTTAACGATCTGACTGATGTCCTGCCTGACACGAAACCGGTGCGGGAGGAACTGGAACCAGGGTGTGATCACTTCAGCCAGCCTGGACGACGGACAATGAACTTATGACCTATAACGTACTGGATCTCAGGTGGGAACGCACTGTCAGATTTGATTTTGTGTGATGAGCGTTGGACCAAGTACAGGTAAAGCTGTAAAACGAAGGCGATGTAGAAAGTAAGTTTTCAGGCAGAAAGTTCAAGCACCACTTCGCTGAGTAAGATACGAGTTAAGTTCCAGCAGGTAGAATTTTTACTGTCAAAACATTCTGATTGGATGGCATTGTTGTACTATCCTAGTGTCTGTTACGTCAGAAAAGCAAGGCACAGATTTGTAAGCAATCATATACACAACTAAGCGATGAAGGCGTAAAAAATATGAACTGGGATTATCTGGCACTCTCTGTTATTTAAAGGCAGAGGTTTATGCACGAAGATAAAATTTTTTCTATTATTTGGTCTCCAACTTTTCCGTTTTCTACCAATCTTCTATATTCTATAGCGATTTTGATACTTTAAATTAACGACCACACATTTTTCTCTGTCTGTAATCAAGTAATCGTTTTAATTTCTTTTTTTAAATAAACGAAACCATTTAATGTCCTATCCATGTAATTCATACATAATAGAATAAATAATTTGGTTTAGTTTGTTGATTCGAAGCAGTTGATTTGATTAAACTACATATATCAAAACTTTCTGGTTTCTTTGGATGTTTAATAATGTTTTTACATTTAGTTTATATTTAGGTTGCCTTCCTTTATTAATTTACCTAGAATGGCGATACATAAAGACGAATACTTTTAGTCAGTAGAACGTACGCAGCTATGAACATCAATCTTGTTACGAACGCCTTGCCTGTGTCGTGTGTAGACGGTTGGCATGGAGGATGTTTACCACTCCGTCGTAACGTCTGGGAAGATGATCTGGGATGATTTCCCGTTCCCCAGTGTGACAGCGGTCGCAAGTGTTGTTGTAAGTGTGGCTGATCGTGATGTTGTGTGTGTTTAGTGTAGTTTCTGTTGTGGATGAGAGATGAAGAAGAGAGAGGGTGAACCCGGTTCTGGCCCTTTAGGGCTAATTTTCCGAAAGACACCGTGCCGCCAACCGCAACGTCCCCATCCGTTAACAGAATCCTATGCCCTCACTCCACACAAACTGCAGAGGAATTGATATCTAACCCAGGACTTTTGTGCACAATTTGGTGACTAGAAATTGTGCACGACCACCTCTCCTACCCTGCCGGCCAAGTCCTGATGAAGAAAATTTCTTCCGCCGCCAGGAATGGAAGCAACTAGCCCCGTGTCAGCGCCGGGCATCGTCACCGTGCCACAACCAACTGAGCCAAAGGGGCAGGCAGCGTGAATCAAAATAATCACATGAGTTCACAGAATTTTGAATATGTGCAACGTCATTATAACGAAGGATGAAATTCATAGTTTTTAATCGACTGTGAACATGGATTTAAGTTGAAAAAGTACTTTGTATATAACAAATCTAAGCTTGGCATGCACGCGAGCAGAAGTAATCAGTCCATATGTGGTTATCTGTGAGATTTTATATACATTTTTGTATCAATTTAACACTTCAAAAAATCACTTTCATCAATCTTCCAAACAGGCACACACAAGCTAAGAATGAAGTAGTGTCATTATATTCTAGTATTCAAAGACCAAATATTATTTGTTCAACTTTCCTCCATTTATGAGGACACAAGGTGATTCCGCTCGTTTCCGGATTCTGTCGTGCTGTTCCTGTTCCTGGCTACTCCCTCAATTAGAGCATGCGGTATTCACAAGTAGCGCCGTGCAGCTAGCCCGAGGGCCCGAGAAGTGCCCCAGGCGTCGCCTGTGAAGTCTGCCGCACCACTAAACGCATCGCATCCTGCAGAGTCCGCCTTCCCAAGTCACGCACTTCCCAACAACTAACACTCCACTGCTGTGTCGTATACAACGTACCAGCTCTGAATGAGCCCGCAAACAGATAAATCCTTGCCTCTTGTGACCAGAAGATTTTGATCCTCAGATTTCATTTCAATCGTTTTTGTGTCCGAAATTCCATTTTACAATTTTGTTAATGGTTTTCCTGTGTCGTGTTTTCATCAAAATACGATAAGATGGGAGATATTTAGGATACTTTTAAACTGAATTCAAGGGACTTCACTTTTCTTTACTATTGTTTTTCTACGTAAGACTTCTTAGTTTTTGTTTGCAAAGTTAAATTAAGGCAATAATGCGCATCTCTTGTCTAAGAGCAGAAAAATCCATGTATAAGTCAAAAAAGAAGTTTTTACTTTCCTGTTGGTGGTTAACACTATTGTTAAATAGCATTGAAACTTATGAATCCAAAAAGAAATAATCAAAAATAACACAAGATACAACACACAACATGATCGCACGCTGATGAGATTTAAAATTGCAAGCACAATCGCAGAAATATTCATGAATCATGTAGAAAACGAATTACTCAGTAACGTTGCACAGAAAAAAGTGTACAACATTTTATAATTGTTTAGATGTGTAAAGTACATAGTCCTACTAGTCAGTGAACCAGATGATAAATACAAGAGTTACATGCTGACATCAACACAACCAATTAAAACAACAAATTTACAATGGTAAAAGAAATACAAGGTGAAGTGAACGTCTTGATATTGCCGCAACAAGTCAGAAATGACATCATTATCTCAGACAGTTGGGAAACTCACCATAGTAATCCTCAGTTTCTGAATCCAAACACAAAAAGCTGAAATAAAACACATCCTCAATCGACTGAATAAGACAGAACTGAATAAAGAAAAATCTGTATCTGAAATAAACATAATCGACTATAAACCCACTAGAAATGGTCTTTAACAAATAAACATTAGAAACCTAAAAAATTAAATTACGAAAAATGAATAAGTTAACATAAATTCCCACCGAGACAAAATCAAATGCAAACATTTACCTAAAACCAATACCAAGTAACTCACCACACACAAAAGTAAATAGAACGAAATGTCACGTAGTCACATTCATTAAGAAATGCACACATTAAACATCAAAAACACACAAAACAAAGATTAAAAACAACATTTATAACTGAAAACTCACTACAAAAAAATTATAACCAACACACAAGTCAATTCAACAACTCAGGTATATACAGATTAATATGTAACGAAAGCCAAGTGAAAATTTGAAACAAGATACAGTACCAAAAACATCAAAGAGAAACAAAAAACAATCAATGTACATCATTTTCTCGACACCTTTTGGAACTCAACCTCCAGACGACAGATGTTGACACAGACATCTAAACACAGACATCTAAACACTCTATAAATAGTAATGAAACATAGGAATTAAAATTCTAAGAAAACTACTGTAGATAGGAAGCATTAACCGAAAGGTATGTGTAATAAAGGAATATACAAACTTGACAGAACAGACATCATACTCATTACATGGGAAGGGCAGTCACCAATACATATGACATGCTATTTTTTTTTACGCCTCGCCGACGGCTAAGATCATTAGAGGCGGGATGGGACTGGGGCAAGGAACGGGAAGGAATTCGGCATGGCCTGTTTGAAGGAAGCATCCCGTCTGGAGTGATTTGGGGAAACCATGGAAAACCCAAATCTGGATGCCCGGACGGGGATTCGAACCCGCATCCTCCCGAATGCGAGGCCAGAACGTTAACCATTCACCCACCTCGCTCGGTAACATGCTATTAAAAGAGTCTACCGGACAATAGATAATACTAACATACACTCATTAAAAATGCATTCCAAACAGCAGATAGACAGAAGAAGAATATAGAAAATGTCAGATGAAACATTAGACGTGCAAACACATCACATATCGATAGTTAAAAGACGAAACTGTGCACTAGAGTAACAAGTTAGTGAAAAAATGTCCGGAAAGTAGAAAAATTTCCTACACAATTCAGGTGAAGCTCAAGTAGCTGGTTACAAAAATATATTATATATACAAATAAAAGCAGATAAATAATTTATAGCATAAATATTTTTTAAAAAATGTAATAAAAACAATAATGAAGTTCTGCACATTCAGCAGAACAATCTGTTGAAGATGGTTTTGTTTGTCAACTTGCCAGTGCACAATATCAACACCAGAGCAAAATATGTTTTTGCTGAGCTGACAGACTGAGAAAATTTCTGTTTTGGACGCATATGTAGAGGCATAAATATATGGGATTTCAGAACGTCAAGAGTTTCGTGTGTTAACTCTTGTCCATGTATGTGCGAATCTTTCATATACAAACAGCAATTAGGTTACGACAGTTGCATTGGTGTTGTTCCAAGCATGTACCGATATGGTTGTTGTAGTAGGGAAACTACAAATTTAGCAAATTGATCACTTGTATATGGACAGTTTTGAATTTCCAATAATGATGTATATATATATATATATAGGAGAGGAAGGAATCGAAAGATTATTCAAGTAGATATCAAAAAGTTATGAAGCAAGAGAAATTCCTACTGATTTAAAATAAAAATATCATCTTCACACTTCTAAAGAAAGCACAAGCCGACAAATGTGAGAATTATCGCACCATTAGTCTAATATCACATGCTTCAAAATTACTGACCAGAATAATATACAGAAAGATGGAAAGGGAAGTAGAAGAGGTAGTAGGTGAAGATCAGTTGGGGTTTAGGAAAAATCGCGGTACAAGGGAAGCAATTCTGTCTTTAAGATTAATACTTGAAGGGCGGATCAAGAAAAACAATGATACTTTTATGGCATTTGTTGATTTAGAAAAAGCTTTTAATAATGTTAGGTGGGACAAGATGTTCAAAATTTTGAAGAAGTCAGGTCTAAAGAATCGAGATAGAAGAATACTCTATAAACTATATAAGAATCAAGTGGCTGTAATAAAAGTAGAGAATCACGAGAGACGTGCATCAGTTAAAAAGGGTGTGAGACAAGGCTGTAGTCTATCCCCGTTAATATTTAACTTGTATGTAGAAGAAGCAATGAAGAAAGTCAAAGAAAAATTTCCATGTGGCATAAGTTTTCAGGGAGAAAAAATCAGTATGCTACGATTTGCTGACGACATTGTCTTGTTAGCAGAGAGGGCTGAGGATATTGAGAAGTTACTGAATGGCATGAACAAAATACTGAAGGAAGATTTTGGACTGAATATAAATCAAAGTAAGACAAAAGTGATGAAATGTAGCAGAAATGATACCAATATTAGTTGATTAAATATAAAAATAGGATCGGATGCAATAGGAGAAGGAAGAGAATTCTGTTACTTGGGAAGTAAAATTACAACCGATGGCCGAAGCAGGAATGATGTTAAAAGCAGAATAGCATTAGCAAAAAGAGCCTTCATGAAAAAGAGAAACATTTTACTTTCAAATATTGATCTAGGAATTAGAAAGAACTTTTTACAACTCTATGAGTGGAGCACAGCACTTTACGGTAGAACATGGACTTTAGGAATACCGGAAATAAATAAAATTGAAGCATTTGAAATGTGGTGCTACAGAAGAATGCTGACAATTAGGTGGACAGACAAAGTAAGAAATGAACGAGTTTTGGAAATGATAGGTGAGAAAAGAAGTTTATGGAAGAAGCTTACAGGAAGAAGAGACAGGCTGGTAGGTCATATTTTGAGACATGCTGGATTGGTTAATTTGTTAGTGGAGGGAACAGTGGAAGGTAAGAACTGTAGAGGAAGACAGAGATTAGAATATATGAAGCAGATAATTGAGGACGTGGATTGTAAGGGGTATGTAGAAATGAATAGCACAGGATAGGAAGGGATGGAGGATTGCATCAATCCAGTCGAAAGACTGACGACAGCAAAAAAAAATATACATATATATATAAAAATAGACGTGTGTTTTCATATATTTCACTTTTCAGCCACCACTACCAAGCACAGTTCACTGGTCTTTGTGTGTGGAAGTAGCATGGAGTTTCCTGTCGTGCACAACGTTGGCCGAATGTTGATAGCTGTGGGGATGTGGAAGATATGACGATTAAAGTTGGCCAATGCAGGGCGTTTTCATGTTTCGACCTAAAATTTGTGTCTTCTTATACTTCTCTTTCCTGCCACAACTACATAGCATAGACCATTGGTGTTTGTGTGTGGCAGTATAATCGTGTCTCCTGTCGTGCACTATGGTTGTTAGATGTCGGTAGCTATGGGGGTGTGGGAGAAATGGGGGTTGAAAGTGGTCAACCTGCGGCAATTTCATATTTCTTCCAAAGACGCATGTGTCATGGTGTATCACTTTTCAGCGAAAACTATCTATCGCAGATTACTGGCGTTTGTGTGTGGTAGTAACACAGAGTCACCATCGATCACAACGTTGGCCGAATTTTCGGTAACTGTGGGAGTATGGTATATATGGTGGTTGAAAGTGGTAGATCAAGGATATTTTAGTATTTCATCCAAAGACATTTGTGTCCGTAATTTATACTTTGCTGACTGAACTACATAGCGCAGATGACTGGCATTTGTGTGTGGTAATAGCATCGCGTCTCCCATCGTGCACTATGGTGGTTAGATGTCGGTAGCTGTCAATACAAATTCTTTACAAACACGAACGAAGTCGTGGGTACCAGCAAGTATAATACTAATTCTTGAATTTGCAACAGGGCAGGCTAATGTTTCTAACAAGTTCAGAGAATATACACAACACTGTGATCTCTTAATCGATAGTCGACAATAGTTAGAAGTAAATCTATCGCTCGTGGGATCTATTCTAATGATTATTTTTCCTACTCATTAAGTTTGATACCAGTTGAAGAAACAGGAGCGGTGAACGGTCAATGTTGAACGTTAGAAATACCTCACGCTAATTATGCAACACATTGCGAACAGAAATTTTTCTCCATCACTGTGCCATTAGAGACAGAAATGCGTTTCGAGTCAATAATATAGAGAAAGTGAGTAATGATTTAGACTCATTCCTCACGTATCTGAATGCATACTCGTATCGGGTTAAGAAAATAATATGAAGAAACATAAAATTTGGCGTTAACGTGGGGAATAAAAAATTTCCAACTCATGAATTACTTGATTATTTATTACACTCGTATTTTACCGTTTCATTACAACATGCAGTTTGAGTAGTATTTATTCTATAGTTTCACGTATCTTAAATTTTATTTTTAAGATTTCTTTTTTTTTATTGTATTTGCAGATGTCGATCACACATCCTTTTTATTTAAAAATCTTAATTGCTAAAAAAATTTCTGTAAATCTCTGTAACGACTTTTCTAATTAGTTACATCTTCCTCAAGGCAAACTTAGTTTTACAATTAGATGGAAATAAAATTCTGCTGTCAAATTAGAAACGGTGAAATACGGTCCGGTACTTCTGCCTTCCTGTTCAGTATAATACTGGCAGTTCAAATGCTCTTATACAAAAAAATTCTTTTTTACTAACAAGTTTATTTAACTTAAAGAATATGGAACATTTGGAGAACCAGTTACTGCATATTATTTCCATTTCCGCTGAGTGAAATCCTTAAGGAAATCGCTCTTCCTGGTAGTAGTGTTCCATCAAGTTAACAGCAAAGAGTCTTGTGTTTGCATTTAATTCCTTGAGCGGGAGAAAACGAGGATTCTTAATTTAACCTGTGTTTAAACTTATTTTCTGCGTGTTCATCGTAGGAATACGCGGGTATCTTCGCTCGCACTCTTTACAGTGAACACACACAAGGCGACTGCTATTGGTTGTCTACATCCACTGCGGGATATGTTGGTTCTGCTGCGCGGGTAGCCGGATTACAGGAGCCGTTCAAACAGCCTCTTCTCAGACGTAATCTTCAAACTGATGAAAATTAACTAATTTACATTCACAAACAGGAATTGTTTACACAGCTAATGTTGTTGTAAGTGCCGTTCTTCTTTATCGTTCAGCCTTGCGTAAAGTTAACTTACTCCTGTTAAGATATGCGTTGTACATCTGCATTTAATTCTCTTTAGAGTAATTTGTAAAGAAAGATGATTATTTGTGCAAATATAACAGGATTGTTGAGATTTATTATTAGTTTTATCGATTTGCCACCAAATATTACCTTTCTTTTGATATTGCGAAAAAAACGAAGATCAAATAATTGGTGGGGGCATAAAACTTCGAGTATTATACATGAAAGAATACAGCTTTTATGATTCAGCTACCTATAAAATAATGTTTTAAGAGAAAAAAAGGCAGCGTTACCGAATTTTTACTAACAGAAAGTATTTAAATTTTACCCGTGTGTTCCTTTTGATCATAAAATGCTTATGCTCTTTTAAACATTCTTATACCTTCTATCAGTAAGCCCAAGGAAATGGTGACATTTAATACACCGTAAGTAACTTTGTGCTTATATCGGTATGAAAGTGTTTTATTTCGTATCAGGACAGTTCTACGGTAACCGTGACAGAGAAAATTGATGATGAATTCTTATCTAACTCTAATCGAATGTAAACTATAATTTTATATGTATACATCACTTAGTTCTAGAGCTATCGGCAGTAAAAAGTTGATTATAGGTATAGTTCCTTGTGTCTTTGGCAACGTTTTAGAGCTGGTCCAGACCGAACTTCAACCTGACCACAACCGCTCGGAATAAAAAGTAACACCCACGTCTAGTGTGTATTTCCTTGTGTACTTGGCAAAAAACCTGATCCAGGCCGCATTTTAGCCTAACCAGCTCAATTTTGACACACAATATCTCGCGAAACAAGTGAGATATCTTCACTTTCAATTTTTCTCTTCGAGTTAGATAAGAAGACATCATCAAATTGCGTTGCTACTGTTATCTTAGAGTCCCCAGTATCACCATTTAAAGACGTGTTTTCTTAGTTAACTGTTACGGAAATTATATTTTCTCATTATGACAACAGTTCTAATACTGTTTGAAGATCTCTCGCGGGTGTTGCCGAGTCATTTGGTCGTAAATGTACGAATTTTCGATGGCGTACCGTGCCATCATCTTCAGGTAGCGTCCAGTGGTCGGCGTGAGGAACGCAGTCCAGGACGCGACTGTCCAGCAGTCGCGTCCTGGACTGCGTTCCTCACGCCGACCACTGGACGCTACCTGAAGATGATGGCACGGTACGCCATCGAAAATTCGTACATTTACGACCAAATGACCCGGCTGCACGCCCGAGAGATCTTCAAACATCAGATCCGCCGGGTAAACTAACGATTACACAGTTCTAATACTAATAGAAAATTATGGTTAGTGATATAATTACTTCTTTGTGGGTTAGGATAGTACCAATATACAATAGTCTTCTTTATGTATTGATATGGATGGTTTGGCGTACGGAGAATTAATTTTTCATTTGATCTGAAATTTGGTACACACTTTCCTTAGGCAGTTTTTATTTTAGAAAATGTGTATTTTAAATCCATAAAAAAACGTACTAATGATGTAAAGTAGCTCGAAATTTGGGTAGTTGCATAACATTTACTAAGCAAGAAATCCATGTTATTATTTACGACGTAGGAATTATTCATTTAATATTACCAAAACTTGCTGGCGATTTACATTCGTTGCCACAGATACTATCATTAGCAGCAAAGATATCTTTATAAATGGGTTTCGATTTTCCTGTAAATGCTGTAACATACGGCAAATTTCGTGTTGCTTTATATATTTCTCTTTTCTTTAATATCCACTTTTTGTCGAAAGGTGTGCTTTCAGGAAAGAATGTACCAGTGCTTCTATGTACATCATTATTAGCGATAATTTTTCACATAATTTTAATTTCTTATATTATATTGCGTTAAAATATTAAAATAAAAATCTAATGCCAATATGAAAATTGAATCAATGATAATACTTAAAAGAAGGGAAAATTTTAAAATGAAATTTACATTTGTTGCTTATCCACGTTAATAGTATTTGGTTATAGAATAAAATGGGTAAAACATTTCTACACACAGGAAGGTCCGCGCAAGGAGCAGCAGCCAAATGGTAGGAAATAAATGTTATTGTTATAACAGTTTTAATTTTCCCGGATATGGCCATTCTGGGAATGTATTTTCTCCTTATTGTATCAGCCGGCAGAATGGTTTCTGCAGGCGGCGTTGTACGCACGGCAACAACGTCGGACGCTGCGGAACCAGGCAGGGAAAGGGATAAGGTTGTGATGAGCAAAGGAGCTGAACAGAGTCAGAAGTACATTTAAGTTTTTTAAATGACATTCGGATTTTCTCCATACAGCCAGTAACATAACTAGTAACAATGTTTTGTATCAATGGGTACATCGATGAGATTGAAACACGAGTGCAAGGTATTACATCATTGATAATATAAATTGAAATTGAATTTTACGATATAATAATTGATTCTTTCTACAAAGAAAAAAAGAAACACACTTTACCACTAGGTGTCAATTTACGGAAATATTACAATTGGGTTTTTAGTTTTTAGTTTTAGTCTTATTGTCAAGAGAGCAAAAATCTTGGGTGTTCCAGACGAATTATAGGGACCCAGGCACCCTTATTGTTCTTATATCATTAGGAAAAATTACAGGATTAAAACAATAACGCATTATATCCTGATATGGTTTTCTTCCAGGAATTTCATTATTGTTTTCGAGATGGCAACGTCTTCCGAGGCCAGGAGGTGGGTCACGTTTAGTGGTAATTGAAACCTAATTCCACAAGTTCCTAGCTACAGCTACAGCAACCAGGCGACTCTCCAAGCATTTCCCGAAACTACTCTAACAGTTCAGAAAGCGCTAATGAGTCAACTGAACCTGCTAACAGGTTTCACTGACGCTGGACGGGGCATCAGTACTTCTTAAGCGCAAAATGTCTTCTGAAGTAGTCGTACGTGTTGAGAGACACCATATAAGCTGAAGCTTCACGCATATTTCAGGCCATTGGTAAGAGTAGTTATCATTTCAAGGAATCAAATGAAACCCTAGCATCAATACCTAGGATTCCAGAAAACCGAAACTTGCTTTATTTAAACTTCTGATCTCCACACATTTGAAACAATCGAAGAACTGACAGCTGATACCGGCACGGAGGAACTCACACTTCAGCGCCACGTTCACTGTTCTTTTTAACAAAAGGTTATAGATGACACTTTATGTACGCACAGGGAAGTTGACAAATATACTTATTGTCATCTTAAAGGAACGGATAAAGCATTTATTGGTGCAAGCCGCCAAATAGCAGAAACAGAAACCTGTATTTTCCTCAAGGAAGCTTTCTATCCAGTGAGAGAATGTTTCAAGAATTCTAATTGCGGTATATGTAGTTCCCAATTATTGTAAACCATTATTATTTCTGCCAGTTTTTTTTGTCTGAGACTCATTTAAGTTAATCAGTTTTGTCAAAATTAGAATCGGTTTTAGTAATAACTATGTTGACGGTAACAAGTTACCTCACTCGCAGTTTAAACCTCTTTTTTCTATAATTATTATTATTAAACGGAGATAAGACTATGTGAAGAAAATTGTGGAGCTCTTTCGTTGATCGCCCTGAGTCGTCTTGTAGACATGGTGGTCTGGTTAATATTACAGTTGACTGCGACCCACAACACCTTCTACAGTAATATTCCTGTAATGTTTGTATTTAGAACCAACCAAACGCCACCTTTCAATTTTTTCCTCATTTTTAGTTAAATGTTTCCTCTATGAATTGATATTCCTATAACTAGTAGTTGCCGTACTGCTTTGTCATCGCATATGTGAGTTAATAAAACTAAACTTAAGTTTTGCTAATGTCACTTTTTTTGGCAATTGAGATTTGTGGTTTTGACTTTGTTTAACAACATTGCTTTGATTTCCAGTAATTAGGGTAAGTAAGACGACAAAAATTGATAAGAATATTTTATTTTATTGAGGAAGGGAAATAATTAGAGCCTAAAGCATTGTTACTTCTGAAGACTGAAAATTTTAAAAAGGTGATGTTAACGACAACTCACCCCAAATTATATCACATTTGGAAGCGAATGGAATAAAGGTGAGGCGTCAATTAAGTTATGTTCTTAGATCTATCGTATTTTCCTTAGGCTCTACATTACCTCATTTATGATGATGAGTATGAAATGTAATGACCATAAATGTTTATTGCTCTGTAAACTGTTCAACGTCAGAGTCTACTAAACAGAGTGTCTCAAAAATACTTTCACAAATTTTGGGGGTGGGTTGCTTATACCAAAAAAGAAAATAAAAGGTCCATACAAACATATGTCAGATAATCATTCGTCTTTTAGTTATTGATGAAAGAATAGATAGAACGTGTTTCGGGGTACTATCTATCAAAAAATGTAAGTTTGTAATCAGATGTGCTCCTGTAAATAAGTTGGGGTCCCAGAACATTTAAGTTAGTGCTCGATATGTACCGGTTGATATCTATCAAGACAAATGGATAGGTAGGTGAGGAATAGTTCAATGGATTGTGTGTTCCTCCGTTCTCAATCATTTGGCTTGTTAATTGTCCGCTACGTAAAACAATTGGTTTATAAGACAGACATTCCTAACGCGGAGACGCTGCAACCTGTCCTGGAGTATCTGAAAGGATGCGAGAGTCTGTGATTCGACTAGTGCAGGCGTGTTTAGAAACATCGGATGAGATTTTGAACATTTGTTATGAGTTTCTACGTTGTTGACATTTAAACAACTTCCTAATACGATGATAATGTGAAACACATAATGTGTCATTGTAAACAGTTCTTTTTTTTTTCCTAATGGCTTTCGTCTCGTCGACAAAAAAGGTAATTAAAGGCAGTGAATGATTGGGGAGAAGGAACGGTTCCTTTTTAAGGAACAATCCCGGCATTTGCCTGGTGTGATTTCAAAAAACAATGAAAACCAAAATCAGGATGGCCGGATGGGGATTTGAACCAGCGGCATCTCGAATGCCAACCCAGGGCATTACCGCACACTCAACCCGACGTGTTTTCGTCAATAATTAAAAAAGGAAGAATTTTCTGACATATGTTTATATGGACTTTTAAAATTGTTGTGCGAGCAATCCAGCCCCAAAATTCGTAAAAGTATTTTTGATACACCCTGTATACAATATCGATGATCTCAGAATTAAATTAAATGTGAAATCTCGGAATTCGTCCATAAACCTTGAACTTACAACATAGAAGCTACAATATCTAATATTCACTAAGAATGATGTGAAGGAAATTAAGTCACCCAATAATATTGCAACTTCCACTCTTTCTGTGCCAAGAAATCTTATTTTTAAAATTGACTATGAAATGCGGTTTTAACCAAGTTTCACTTACACCAATGGACCGTAATAAAGGTTAATTTTCTCCAGGAACAACAAACACACGATACAGATGCATTCTGCTATTAATTACTTCACTGTTATGTACAAAATTGACTGAATTTAGTTGTACGTCTCAAATTTCGTCAGAGATATTAGATGGATAAAATAAGAGTGCGTGCGACATTGGTTCGGCGCGTAGGTGATTTGACGTGCAGACTCGGCAGCCGGCTGAGCTCATTCCAGGGAGGAGAGAGCTGTCCGCAAATTGCGAGGCCGAACTCGCCGGAATTCGCGAGCGGATCGAGTCCGCCTCCACAGCGCACATGGCGCCTCACTCCCACACAGAATTACTACTCAGAATCTATCATTGCAGATGCTGTTCCTCGGTACTCGTATGTATTTTTATAAGGAATTAAACACTGAAAAATGACGACTGCGTTCAAAATGAGTACCATTAATAAAGAAAAAATGTAGTTGATGTGCCATCTTAATATGACAGTAAAGATAACTCTTATCATATTATACAGCTATGCACATCAAATTTTGGGATTCGAATATGCTTACGAAGAGGTAAATGATTTTTTGTTTACCTTTAAAATGAAAGACGGCGTTTTGGCTTGTGAGAATCATAAATGGTGCGAGGTCTGTTATCAGTACATTATTATTATTATTATTTTGAAAAACGAATCAATCATTTCAATAATTCTCTATTGCATGTTTTCACGTTCTAGACTGAGAAGTACAAATGAATATCTTGCTATCAAATAAGTGCTGCAAAGTTGGTAAATTTGACTGTATACCTAAAAGTAATATGGCCTTATTTTTTTAAAAACAGCAATATTTTCGAAGTAAGTGTCTCTGTCTGCGAACCTTATAATATGCTACCAGCATTTACTGTCTCTCTGCTTGAGATCCCCTGGTCCTCCGAATCCTTCGCTGCTCTAATAATAAAAAGTATGTCCAGATCATCATAATACAGGTTAATAACTAACTCGGAGTTTAGTACATTTTTATAATGATTTATAAATTTATGGGATGTAAGGGTTTGGGAGAGGCTATAATAGCCTTTTCCAACCAAATGTCAACCTCTCCTTCACGTGGTGTACCCTGTTTGCACGGACGAGGCTCTGGTGACTGAAAGATTCCCGGTATAAGGAGTCACCCACTGCTTGCCAACGGCGTCCGAAAGGAGGGCGGAAGAGCGGGGAGCGGTTCAGGGCACCCTCTTGCCCTTGGGGTTGGAAACGGCCCCTAAAGGCGGATGAATCAGAAATGATCAACGGCATGGGGATGCAGAAGGCAACGGGAAACCACTGCATTAAAGACCCAAAGGGTATCCCGAGGACATGTAATCCACTCAAATTACATATATCATGATGGCTTCTTCCTGGGTAAAATATTCCGGAGGTAAAATAGTCCCCCAATCGGATCTCCGGGTGGGGACTGCTCAGGGAGGAGTCATCAGAATGGATAGAAACATTCTACGAGTCGGAGCGTGGAATGTTAGAAATCTGAATAGGGCAGGTAGGTTAGAAAACTTAAAAAGGGAGATAGAACTACTTAAGTTAGATGTTGTTGGGATTAGTGAGATTAAATGGAAGGACGCACAGGATTTCTGGTCTGGGGAACACAGGATAATTAGCACACAAGCTGTCAATGGAGTCACTGGTGTAGGATTTGTAATGAATAAGAGAGTAGTGACAGGATTATTTTGATGAGGTTAGAAACTAAGCCCACTCCAACCACGCTAGTACAAGTGTACATGCCAACGTCACAGGAAGATGATGAAGAATTGGAAAAAAATATACACCGAAATTGAAGAATTAATCCAATATGCGAAGGAGAGGAAAATCTAATTATCATGGGTGATTGGAATGCAATAGTGGGAGAACGAAAAGAGGGGAATACTGTATGAAGGTTTGGTCTAGGAGAAAGAAATGAGCCAGGAAGCAGGTTGCTACAATTTTGTGAAAGATGTAAGCTAGTAGTGGCAAACACACTGTTTAAGAACCATGCATGAAGAATACACACCTGGAAACGTCCTGGGGATACAGGCAGATATCAGCTAGATTATATCATGGTCAAACAGAGATTCGGGAATCAAGTTCTAGACTGTAAAGTATACCCAGGAGCAAGCATAGACTCTGATCATAATTTGATAGTAATGGAGTGCAGGCTGAAAATCAAGGGAATAAGGAAGCAGCATAAGCAGAACAGACTGGAAGTGAATAAACTGAAACAATCTAATACGAAAGGAAAATTTGCAGAAATGGTTTGCTTGGGTCTAAGGAATAACTCTGAAAGGAGCTCAGCCGAGGACGAATGGAGTGCAATAAAGACCGAAAAGATGAAAGCTGGTAAAGAAACATTAGGCTTTAGGGAACAAGCTGCCAGAAAACCTTGGATCACCGAAGAAATTTTGGAACTGATGGATCAGAGGAGAAGATACAAAAATGCTCAGGATGAAGCAGGAAGAGAGCAATACAGGCAATTTAGAAATCAAATAAACAGGAAATGCAAAAAAGAAAAAGAAAAATGGCTACAAGAATAGTGTGAAGAAGTAGAAAAGGAAATGGTCATAGGTAAACTAGAAGTTACGTATAGGAAGATCAAACAGAATTTTGGAGAAATGAAGAAAAGAGGTGCCAACATTAAAGCCACCGATGCGAAACCTCTTCTAACCTCAGAAGATAGAGCTAACCGATGGAGGGAATACAATGAGAAACTGTATGATGGGGACGACTTGAACAACAGCGTAATAGAAAAGGAAGGCGATGTCCACATTGATGACTCAGGAGATCCTGTTTTGAGGACAGAATTTAATAAAGCTCTGAATGACTTGGAAGAAAATAAGGCAGCTGGAATTGATGAGATCCCTGCAGAACTTCTTAAATCCATAGGAGAAGAAGGAATTGAAAGATTATTCAAGCTGATATCAAAAAGTTATGAAACAGGAGAAATTCAAATTGATTTTAATAAAAACATAATTTTAACACTTTCGAAGAAAGCACAAGCCGACAATTGTGAGAATTATCGCAGCATTAGTCTAACATCACATGCTTCAAAATTACTGACCAGAATAATATACGGAAGAATGGAAAGGGTAGTAGAAGATATAGTAGGTGAAGATCAGTTTGGATTTAGGAAAAATCGCGGTACAAGGGAAGCAATTCTGGCTTTAAGATTAGTACTTAAAGGGCGGATCAAGAAAAATAAAGATACCTTTTTGGCATTTGTTGATTTAGAAAAAGCTTTCGATAATGTTAGGTGGGACAAGATGTTCAAAATTTTAAAGAAGTAAGGCCTAAAGTATCGAGATAGAAGAATACTTTATAAACTATAGAAGAATAAAAGTAGAGAATCATGAGAGACAAGCATAAGTTGAAAAGGGTGTGAGACAAGGTTGTAGTCTATCCTCATTAATATTCAAAATTTCCTTGCGGCATAAGTGTTCAGGGAGAAAAAATGAGTATGCAACGATTTGCTGATGACATTGTCTTGTTAGCAGAAAGGGCTGAAGATCTTGAGAAATTACTGAATGGCATGAACACTATACTGAAGGAAGATTTTGGTCTGAATATAAATCAAAGCAAGACGAAAGTGATGAAATGTAGCATAAATGATTCAAATACTAGCAGAATAAATTTAAAAATAGGATCGAATGCAATTGGAGAAGTAAGTGAATTCTGTTATTTGGGAAGCAAAATTACAACCGATGGCTGAAGCAGGAATGATGTTAAAAGCAAAATAGCTCTAGCAAAAAGGGCCTTCTTGAAACAGAGAAATCTTTTAGTTTCAAACATTGATCTAGGAATTAGAAAGAACTTTTTAAAACTCTATGTGTGGAGCATAGCACTTTATGGTAGCGAAACGTGAACTTTAGGAATACCAGAAAGAAATAAAATTGAAGCATTTGAAATGTGGTGATACACAATAATGCTGAAAATTAAATGGATAGACAAAGTACGAAATGAACGATTTTTGGATATAATGGGTGAGGAAAGAAGTTTGTGGAAGAAGCTTACAGAAAGAAGAGACAGGCTGGTAGGTCATACTTTGAGATATGCTGGATTGGTTAATTTGCTGGTGGAGGGAACGGTGGAAGGTAAGAATTGTAGAGGAAGACAGAGATTAGAATATATGAAGCAGATAATTGAGGACGGGGTTGTAAAGGATATGTAGAGATTAAAAGGTTAGCACAAGATAGGAAAGGATTGAGGATTGCAGTATGTTATTTAATCTCTTGAACTTTCGTATGATGGGTAGATTTTGAAATAACGAATTAACTTTACTTCGTAGAAACATATCAGAATAAACAAATGACGTAATGTTTGTCTTAGCACTTTCCTAGCGAGCTTGCTCGGTAGCGAATATCGGAAGCTAAACAGATATAATAATATATATTATATGAAACAATTCAAAATCAATTTAAATCACAAGGAAACAATCTTAAACGGATTTACAATTATTTAACAGCCTATTTACAAAATTAAACATTATCTGTCAAACTCTAACCATGCAGCACACTATTCCCAATTGCCATTTCTCAATTAATGTGCCATGCACTGCACTGCTTTAAATACATTTGTAATAGTCATTAAGTTAATTTAAGGCACTTTAAGCCATCTAAACACCACACGTTCATAGAATAATTACCGCGTATAAATTTACAATTTATCACCTCGCTTCTCTAACATACACAAACTTGGTAAACTGGTAGGATTGTAAATAGTGAGATATGTTTATTAGGGGTTTAACAAAAATCCCTCGTAAATACCAATTTTCTTAAATTCCCTTCAATAGTAACAAGTGCAATAGCATACATAACTAGGCCCTTTCACCAACCGATCACCCATTATCATCAAATACCGACAAAAATATAACAATACTAACAAAATACGATAGTTCAAATATATTTAGCTAAGGTAAAAAAATACATTATTTCCAAAATTTAATTCAGATATTATCAAGAGAAATCTCTGATGTTATAAGTTGGTTGTTTGCTTTTATTTCCCAGGTACTTCTTAAATGTTTTTGAATGAAATATGGTCTTTCAACAAGCGTTTTTTTCAATTATTTAATCTCAGTCGCGGTTGCTCTTTGTGGTATGGGACATCATCAGAGAGTGTACTGTACATGGTGTTGTTGAAAAACACTGTATTATTTGTATATATAACTAACTATTATTAAAATACACTCTATTGAAGAGCTTGATGGAATTGATTACATTTGTTGAGAAAAATTGTTTCATTTTTGTACATAACTATCAGCTAAAAATATTCAATTTGACAGGTTGGTAGAATCGGTTGCATCTATTGAAAACAAACAGCATTGTTTTACATATAACCAAATATTATCAAAGTGAATTCTACTTAAGAACGTGTTCGAACAAGTTATATGAAGTGACGTAGCTTATATATCAAGTTACTTGCTTCCGTGATGACGTCATGCGGTGCTCCAGAGACATGATTTGAGTGTCGTTAGTAGAGCGTGATCTCTGACTCGGTGACTGGGCGGATGGCGGATGCTGTCTGGTGTCCTGCGAGGCTGTCTGGGTACCGTAATTCCGGCTGCTCGTTCCACTGTGAAATACGACAGGCCGAGCGCAAATTGCCGCCGAGTGCGCTTTCGCTAAATGTCAACTGATCATTATCGCAAATTGCTGCCGGCCAGCGTGTATACACTCAAGATTTATCACCGCAAATATGATTTCCATCGACAGCGCACCTACCAGTACCACTGCTATATCCGATAGACGGAAATTTCGTTACATTTACGCACAATCAATTTACCTTCGCTTGTCAGACAGACTTATTCCCCATGCGAACAATGAACACTGTGAAATATGCCTGGCAAATTATTATTTATCTACGGTTGTTCTGTATTGCGTTCAGTAAAAATTATTATAATCACCATCTAGATTTCTACCTATATTTCCAAAAATATAGTTCTAGTATGGCGGCCACGTAGCTCAGGTGGTACAGCGCCAGACTGTGGCCCGGTCGACCGGGTTCGATCCCCGACGAAGTCGAGGATCTTTGCCCGAAGCTGAACGTCCAGAACGGTTGCTCAGGCCCACTCAGCCTGCTATCCAATGAGTACCGTGAAGGAAAATCGGCGGGAAGGTAAACAAAGGCCGGAGCGTGGCGCTGACCCCGTCACATCCATTCTAGTGCCGAAGGTTGTACAGGAAGCGCGGAGCTCTACCTCCGCGAATCACGCGGTATGCGGCAGGAGCCGTCGGAGCCCTGTGGCCATTACCTTACCTAATTCTAGTATGAATTTATCAGCCGACTCTCATTCATGTGTACCTTTATACAAAGGCAAATTTGGTTTTTTCAGATAGCATCATTTACTTTTTCATCAGCCAACATGGATATATGTGAGATCGAAGGCTTTCACGGCGTATCGATGAAATGTAGTCTTCACGGGTTTTACACCGTATGTTGTTGAAATGCGACAACGAGCTTTCGGCGGCTGACTCTGCCGCCATCTTCAGATGATGATGATGAAAATGGGGGCAGAGTCAGCCGCCGAAAGCTCGTTGTCGGATTTCAACCACATACGGCGGAAAACCCGTGAAGACTGCATTTCAACATGGATATATATATAAACAATCTGTTAACTAGTTTCAAAGCTTTGTGCCACAAAAACACCTGCTGACTCCACATATTTAAATAATTTTTTGTTTTTACTAAAGATTTTTGCTAGTAACAGAACTTTTGAATAAATATAAGAACGGTTCTGTTTGTTTTACTTCGAGTTTTACGGTTGTGACGTCGAGGTGATTACAGATGGAGAAGGAGGAGGAGTCAGGAACTGGAAGAAATTCGGCCAAGAACTTTTGAAGGAATCATACCGGCATTTAGCTGTAGCGTGTAAAACTGCCAGTACATGACAACCTCTCACTCAGAGCTATAAATACTGCCAGTGTCCAGCTCTCATTAAAGTGAGACTTACTTACGTCTTACCTGGACAGCGTAAATCGAAAATCACGTACCTGTACTTTCCCTACAGTTGACCTTCCGACCTTCATTTGAAACTTACAAATAGGTCGGAAGGATCTCAAAACTAATAAATAAAAACAGTTAGTCAGAGATCAATTCTCACCACTTACCTTTAACGCACCATTTATTTCTAATGTAGACTCACAGACTGGTATTATAACAAATTTCTCTCAGAAGATTCCACTTGTTACGTCCGCAAATCTTAAAGTTTCATGAATATATCCTAATTGTCCCTACTATCTTCTTTCACTTGCAAGTCTGTTGAGCAATGATAATTAACAAGTGATTAACCGATATCTCTCTCTTAAAATAGGAACATTGATGTGATTCACAGCTTCGCATAACCTGATTAATAATGATTACCTTCGTACTTTCGCTTCATAACTCACTAATGACCTTTTCGGTCTCACTTAAAACATGACACTATTACTTGGCCTCGACGAACTAACCTAATCTGGAGCGAATACTGTATTATTATTATCGTATGTCAAGTACAACTAAAGACATGTATAACAAAAGATATGTACAGTCAAATAACAGATTCAAGCCATCTTCTGGCAGCTGGTCCAGCTTGATGCAGTGTGAGATGGCCTCCAGATAATCTTCTTGCTGGACAGTCCATCACAATGTGATCAGCAGTTTGTATACCACCACAGTCACACAACGCATCTTCACGGAGACCATCTTATGCAATGTTGCATTGCACACACCGTGACCTGTGCGAAATCTGTTCAATCGACAACAAAGACATCTAGGCAAGTCAAACCCTGGAACACAGGCGGCCAGATCTTTTATAATCTCACTATTGTGTGGGCTGATGGCTTCCCACTCCCCTCTCCACTCTTCATACAAGTTAAAGCTGTTCTGTCTGAGACTGGCTGCTTCCATGCAGGCAGGTCTTCTTGATTTTAAACATGTGCGAGGTAGGTGAGGAAGGTCATCATGCAGAGGAATCATATTGCTTTCCTCCACTCCTTCCAATTCTCTAAGCAATATGGATTTTCCCCTCAGATGTGGTGGAGGAATGTTGGAAAGTACAGGCAGCCAGTATATTTGGGTAGACCTAATGACCCCATCCACTGTTCTCATAGCAGCTTTAAGCTGGGTGTCAACTTTGGCAGTACGGGCACTACCAAGCCATGTAGAGCAACAGTAAGCGAATACTGTAAGTACTCTATTACGAAAAAAACCCTGAGAAATACCAGAACTTACTCCCAATCAAAAATGCAAATGCAAATAATTCAGCCAACAAACATACCCATACATTTTTCTTCACTGACAATTGACAAAAATCGATCTCCCACGCACGTACGCCCTTGCATCGGTGGATGCCCCCCTTACTCTGTTCCTGTATTTATTGCTTCTGTCTAACTGTCTTATTGATGTGTCTCTATGATGCTGTTCTGGTTCAATAAATTTCACTAGCCATGAATCTCACACTGCGCCATGCGCGCAAGCAACTAAATTCACCGTAAAAAACATAAAATAGATCCTTAGTCTTCTTGACAAAACCGTAGAACCATCACAGGTTGTAACGACACGGTGAGAATTATGTGTATTTGTAAGTTGGTAGCTGCACGATATCGCAGAGATGGTTTAGGAATATCTCTGGAGTTGGATCGGCAGTCGTGTGCAGGAATACATTCGGGGCGGTTATTTTAAGATGGTAGCGAGTGTTTGTTTGTTGCTGAACATGTGTACCGTAATCCGTTATCATGGGGATATCGCCGTCGGGAGGCTGAGTGAAGAAGTGAGTGTAGAATGAAACTGCCTTGTGTGGACTAGCGGACACAGTTTGGGTGCTGTGGTGAGAGAATATGACTTGCGGTCGACGGATCACGTGATGTGCGTCACAGAACTGCACAGCTTAAACTGTTTCAGAGAACAACTACTCACTTATTTTTTGCCTTTTTTTCGCACGAAACCTGCTTTCTTCGTTGATGAAACTATATCGTCTTGTGACTAGCTTTTTGTTAATGTATTTGAAGTGCAATAAAATCTTTCGTGAACTGTGATTGACAGCACGTGTGTATAGTTCGATCTGTCATATGTATTTGTCCTCCGACTCTGATTTAATCATTCATTTAACATAGCTCACATGACTGGCGTCTTGTTGACACCCGAATATATACGGCATATATGAATTAAGAAAGCTATGAGTGAAAGAACTTCATGGCTGTTGAAAATATCTTACTTAAAAAGTCCCAAACGTGAACAATAACCTTACAAATTTCTAACTGAAAAATATTGAAATTTAGAAGCACGAAGAGAGATTTGAACATGCGTCTTTCCCAATGTAAGGTCCCGGTGCTTCTTTTCCTTAATAGCTGTTTTGACAGTGGTAATACGGGATGTGCCCCCCATTTTTACTTACTGCATAAGAACATCACGCAGAAGGTATTGAAAATTTCCTGTCCCATAAATCAAAATGTAGGGCTTCCGAGTCCGTTTAGAATTTTTTCGACCTGGTTTTTGCTATCTGCCTATAGCAGTTTTTTATGTTAATGACTATATTACACGAAATTTCACAATTTGCTACTCAGTTGTAAGATTGTGAAGTTATTATGTTACTGGAGACAGTTAATTGTTGCTCATCAGCTTAGTTCAGTATCTTTAACTTGCTATTTACTGTATGCTTAGAAGATGATATTGAGGCTTCTGACATTCACACAGGTGGTTGACAACAACAGCGAATGCTGAATTGTTTTCAAAATAATATCTAATGCAACACCATTCGTTCTGGAATTCCCGTTCAGCTCTGAACACATTCAGATTCGGCCGATGCAATGGTCTTGGTTCTTGTGGCGTTGTTTCTCTCAGTATATTTCCTTCGTTTTCGCGTCTTTATAGAACATACGTATTCATTCCAGTTGCTTTTTCGGTGATAATGGCATTAGGGAAAAGTGTAAATCTGCATCAAATGTGTGCTTTTATTCGGGAAGGAATTTAGCTATGGCATTTTGAAGGAACCATTCCGGCAAACGCCTGTAGTTATTTTGGGAAACCATGAAAAACCGAAATCTGAGTGTTCAGACGTGGATTTAAACCCACTTCCTCCCGAGTACGAGGCCAGAGCGTTACCGCTCACCTACCACGCTCGGCATGTTATAATAATCAATTTGAAGAAAACAAATAAAAAACGGCTGTTAGCTTCCGTTATTTTTTAAATGTAATTTTTTGTACGGCACGTCTATAACATATATATTAAAATGACTATAATTTTCTGGTTTCAGAATTTGACATTTATTTTCATTGTGATATGAAAATTACTAATCAAAATAAAATACAAACTCTTCCTATCTATAAAACAACAAAAATACATAAACTTTCAAATGAGTAATAAAAATTACGTGCTCCACTCAGCCAAGCTCAGATTGATTATAATAACAAAGAGGGTAGAGCTACTGAGAAGAGTTATTATCTGCAAAGGGTCACCTGCCAGGCCATGTTCAGTTCTATTGAAATGACGCAACGCAATCGAAATATTACACGACGTATATTACCGTTTTATGCGGCGATCACTTCACTGCTGTTAGCGTGACGATCAACGTCATCAATGGTCCACAATGGCACCTCACACAGCAGACTGATCAGGTCGCTGCACTATTAATTTGCGACGTAGAAATGTAGCTGCGCGTCAGGAACGCAAACAAAATTTTTCAAGCCGTCAACGCTTCACGCTGACACGGCGACACACTGTACGTGTCGGCACCACAGACAAGCAATCCCAGGCACTCTGGAGTTGTAGCCACCAGTACTCTACAGTACTTAGATCAACCGGGAAAAGGTGGCCACATACGCTACGGTACACCGGAGAGGTCTACCTGTACAGGTAGACCGGAGCGTGTGTGCCACAAACCTGCACACTGCACAGGTATGCGGACCTGTACAGGTAACCGGAGAAGAATGAAAAATCAATTCTTTCTACCTGCGCCAGACTACAGACCGGAGCGTGAGTGGGGGTATTGCGGTAGACCTGTACAGGTTCAGTCTCATTTATAGCTTTGTGGAAGAGAGATCGCGTTGTGTGCAGTGTCGTAACAGTTTTTCTTCTTTGTTTTGCTTCAAGTTACAAACGTACACCATGTCAAATCGCAAGCTTAATAAAGTTATAGAAGAATTTATCGAAATTTATAAATCAGAACCTTGTCTGTGGCGTGTTAAGAGCAAGGAATACCATGATCGCCCCCAAGAGAGAAGCCGCGTATACGAAGTTATTGCAAAAATTACAAGAGTATGAATCTGACGCTAATAAGCAGACTGTGACTAAAAAAAAATAAATAACCTAAGAAGCAACGTCCGAAAGGAGAAAAAAAAAATATGAAGCCTCGTTGAAGTCTGGAGCGTCGACAGATGCAATTTATAAATAACACTTTGGTACTACAAGTTATTTGATTTTCTGGGTGATCAAGATACCCCAAGAAGATCGAATTCCAACATAAATGAGGAAGAAAGCGATTGCGAGGTAAATAAATTACAAATTTATCTTTGCTGAATTTTTATTTATTTTAACTGGAAATAATGTACAATTTAAGTTCTTGGCAGCATAGATTAATGTTTATAACAATGTTAGGTGAATCTGTTTCTATTAACAAATTTATTTTGCCATGGCACTTTACCCTTATTCACAAAGTAGTTGTTGAAATCTTCTCTAACTTTTTTAGCGTCATTAACAAAATTTCCCAGGTTTCGGCGATTTAAATTTTCAATGTTCAAACGCAAAGTATCATAGCCTGCAGACGCAATATTCCCGTTTTCAGTATCTTCCTGATAAAAACACTTTGAAGGTGGATAGGAATTTGGTACTTGTTCAATCAACAAATTGTGTAAGGCACAGGTTGCCATCACTATTCTTTCTATGTTCTTTGGTTCTACGTTAATTTGTGTATGGTATATGCGAAATCGCGAAGCCAATATACCAAAAGCACTTTCAACAATGCGTCTCGCCCGGGACAGTCGATAGTTAAAAATCTCTTTATCATATGTATTTAGATCTGCTTGTCGGAACGGCTTCAGCATATCCGTCCTCAGCGGAAATGCATCATCTGCAACAAAAACATATGGCAGACTTCTAGTACTCCCTGAAATGTTTTCTGTGCTCGGAATTTTCAATTTTCTTCTCTGTAGTTTTTCGAAAAACTTTGTATTGTGAAGAACACCTCCATCCGATATTCTGCCATTTGTACCAAAATCTACTAAAATGAATTGGTATTTTGCATCTACTATAGTAGTACCATGCTATGACGGCCTTTGTAATTGTAGAATTCAGAACCACAGTCAGCTGGCGGTATTATGTCAATGTGTTTTCCATCTAAAGCACCCAAACAATGTGGAAAATTCCATCGCTTCTCAAACAATTGTGCTATTTCTTTTCCATTCTTCCGATGAATTAGGAAACTGTAAATAAACAAATAATTAATTGTTGCAGGAAAACTCTGAAGAAAATAATGAATGCAATGGAATCTTCACAAAATGCAGACAGGGAGCTGGCAAAGGAAGAAGAAGGGTCGGCTCAAAATGCAGAACTAAGGTCATAAGAAAAAAATGAGGATCGAAATACATATCAGCAACGTTACTCAAGGCCTGGTAAAAAGAATGAGCAGTTATATACGGATGTTATGCTTTCAGTGCGAGACCATTTTAAGCGACCTTTGGTACAAGAAGACCGCTACGATCTCATGGGAAAGAGTATAGCAATAAAATTGAGAGGCTTAGAAAAACGTCAGCGCCTTATAGCTGAAAAAAATGATAAGTGATGTGTTGTTTGAAGCAGAAATTGGGAACCTCAGTACTCACTCTAATAACACTTATGGATACATGCAACAATATCCTGCTACTTCTACATATTCTTCGACACCCACATACATCTCTTCGTCAAGTAGTCCTATTTCATGTGCATCAAGCATAAGTGCATCGCAACAATATGCAAATCCTTCAAATTCTGTTCGGAATTATCTAATTCCTCCTTTCCATTCAAGTGAAATGCCAACAATCAGACCCAAGATACAGCAATTCCCCGAAGTTGAAATAACTCCTCAACAATCACCTGATAATTCTATGAAAGAGAAATTGTCCGCTACAGAAATGAACGTAGCTACTAAGTACTTATCAATATAGCAATTTTTGATTTTGTAATTAGATTTTGAAATAATAAAAGTAAATTAGTAATTTACTCAAAGTATTTTATTACATGCCTGTAGGTAATCTTTTCGCAGAACTGCATGTATAGCATCACACGTCTCTGGAATAATTTTACCGAGAGCTTGAGGCGATATTATTGTAGAAAACTTAAGACATTCATATGATCTACCTGTTGCAAGAAACCTTAAAGTTGCTGCAAGTCTTTCGTGTGGAGAAATAGCACTTCTCATTATGGAATCCTTTTTCTGGATTAATGGAGTAATCATTGAAAGTAATTTTAGATAAACTGATTCATCCATACGCAAGTAATTGCAATAATCTTTAGGTTCTATCCTCAATTCGTTCAACAAACTAATATGAGTATATTCTTTTCTTTTCGACAACCACTTTTACGCCACTTTTCACGTTTTTTTCTTTGTTGTTTACATTTCAAAGCTATTAAGAAGCCTACCACTGCCAAAGCATCATCCTCTGACGATTCCATATACTGGGCTCCGGTACACCTGTCCGGTTTACCGTTACGTGTGTGGGCTCCGTGGTTCTCCGGTCTACCTGTCAGGTCTACCTGTACAGGTGGACCTGACAGGTAGATCGGAAACCGACGGAGCCCAAACACGTAATGGTAAACCGGACAGGTGTACCGGAGCACAGACGGAGAACAGTATATGGAATCGTCAGAGGATGATGCTTTGGCAGTGGTAGGCTTCTTAATAGCTTTGAAATGTAAACAACAAAGAAAAAAACGCGAAAAGTGGCGTAAAAAGTGGTTGTCGAAAAGAAAAGAATATACTCATATTAATTTGTTGAACGAATTGAGGATAGAACATAAAGATTATTGCAATTACTTGCGTATGGATGAATCAGTTTATCTAAAATTACTTTCAATGATTACTCCATTAATCCAGAAAAGGATATCATAATGAGAAGTGCTATTTCTACACTAAAGACTTGCAGCAACTTTAAGGTTTCTTGCAACAGGTAGATCATATGAATGCCTTAAGTTTTCTACAATAATATCGCCTCAAGCTCTCGGCGAGACGCATTGTTGAAAATGCTTTTGGTATATTGGCTTCGCGATTTCGCATATACCATACACAAATTAATGTAGAACCAAAGAACATAGAAAAATTAGTGATGGCAACCTGTGCCTTACACAATTTCTTGATTGAACAAGTACCAAATTCCTATCCACCTTCAAAGTGTTTTTATCAGGAAGATACTGAAAACGGGAATATTGCGTCTGCAGGCTATGATACTTTGCGTTCGAACATGGAAAATTTAAATCGCCAAAACCTGGGAAATACTGTTAATGACGCTAAAAAAGTTAGAGAAGATTTCAACAACTACTTTGTAAATGTGGGTAAAGTGCCATGGCAAAATAAATTTGTTAATAGAAACAGATTCACCTAACATTGTTATAAACATTAATCTATGCTGCCAAGAACTTAAATTGTACATTATTTCCAATTAAAATAAATAAAAATTCAGCAAAGATAAATTTGTAATTTATTTACCTCGCAATCGCTTTCTTCCTCATTTATGTTGGAATTCGATCTTCTTGGGGTATCTTGATCACCCAGAAAATCAAATAACTTGTAGTACCAAAGTGTTATTTTATAAATTGCATCTGTCGACGCTCCAGACTTCAACGAGGCTTCATATTTTTTTTTCTCCTTTCGGACGTTGCTTCTTAGGTTATTTATTTTTTTAGTCACAGTCTGCTTATTAGCGTCAGATTCATACTCTTGTAATTTTTGCAATAACTTCGTATACGCGGCTTCTCTCTTGGGGGCGATCATGGTATTCCTTGCTCTTAACACGCCACAGACAAGGTTCTGATTTATAAATTTCGATAAATTCTTCTATAACTTTATTAAGCTTGCGATTTGACATGGTGTACGTTTGTAACTTGAAGCAAAACAAAGAAGAAAAATGTTACGACACTGCACACAACGCGATCTCTCTTCCACAAAGCTATAAATGAGACTGAAACCTGTACAGGTCTACCGCAATACCCCCACTCACGCTCCGGTCTGTAGTCTGGCGCAGGTAGAAGGAATTGATTTTTCATTCTTCTCCGGTTACCTTGTGCAGGTTTGTGGCACACACGCTCCGGTCTACCTGTACAGGTCTACCTGTACAGGTAGACCTCTCCGGTATACCGTAGCGTGGGTGGCCGCCTTTAAGGCCAATGCCTCACCGCCACCTGGCTTCAACCTGCTGCCGGTCCAACCACCGCCGGACTGCCCCTTCGACGTCTCTCCAAGCCCCGCCGAAACCAGAAAACAGAGAGAAAAAATCTCATTGGTTGCTGTTATTTCCAGTCTAGTTCTTATTTGTATATTTTAAACTTTTGCCCAGTTCATGCCCGCCAATAATTTCTCTCAGCGCCAATACTTGGGATCTCTCCCACCACACATTCCGAAGTCACTGACCCTATCCAGAACAACGACCTGCCTCCCGCTGTTAGCTTCTTGGCGCAGGTGAACAAAATCAATAGGAACGTCCTGTCCATTGTGAGAAGCTTCCCTTTATCGCAGTCCACATTATTACGGGATGTTTCACATGAAGAGGCGAGGAATCTGCCAGTCCACCAGCCAAACATTTTTGCTATCGCGTCGCATTTACTTTTATTTATACAAAATGCAGTGAGTCGTTAATTTTGCTCATTACAATATACATACAGCGACTCGAAGAAATATTTTATTTATTTATTTATATTATGGCTATGCACAAAATCAATAATATGATGTAACATTAAATTATAATTAAAATTCCACATGGTGCAGCCAATCTAGAGCTTCATTTGAAATATTAATAAAGTCTATTGGTGATCCCCTGAAAGCTCGAAGTGGGCAGTCAAAGGTCACGTGACGGATGGTTTGCGTTTGCTCACCACAGTCGCAGTTCGGCGAATCTCTCATTCCCCATGTGTACAGAGCTGAAGCAGATCTGCCATGACCAGACATAACTCTGTTAAGAGCTGCCCAGGTCTTGCGAGGAAGGTCGAGTCCCTTTAGTGCCTGTTGGCTGTCAAACAGGGAGTGCAATTCTGGTGGGGCTGAGGCTATCTACTCCAATCACAATGTTTCTCTCCCATTGAAATTATCAGATATAAGCTGTTTAGCATTTTTTAGGCTTGGACTTCTTGATGTAAGTCTCTGAAATTCATTGTCTATGTCGTTATGGATGGACAGAAATATTAATATGGGATATTGTCCACCGAAGCTATTTTATCTTTATCTGGAAGAGTATATTGTATGAAATAAAACACCCAGTACATCAGAGTTTGATTACAAGCATTAAATGAAATTGTGTTTAGCAGTTTTTAGGGTTGGACTTCTTGATTTAAATCTCTGAAATTGATTGCCCATGTCGTCATGGATGGGCAGAAATATTAATATGGTATATTGTCCACCGAAGCTATTTTGTCTTTATCTGGAAGAGTATATTGTATGAAATAAGACACCCAGTACATCAGAGTTTGATTACAAGCATTAAATGAAATTGTCTCCCTAAAAAAACATAAAAGAAATAAAGCAAAAACTCCTGTAGGGGTTTCGAGTCCGAATGAAGTAATCATTATTATGCATCTTGGTTGGAGTGTACATAGCAATTCCGTTACTGGTGACCACAACTCAAAGTCCCGTAACAAAAATCGTCTGCATGGTAAATAAATATTGTTTGCACAATGCAAGCATAACCACTCGTCAAGCCAAGCCAGCACTGAAACTGATTCCATTCTTCAGACAGCCAGAGAGGTTTCTCCAGAGTACCTGTCATATTCGCTTACGTTTACAAAACGTGCTTTGGGTTTTGTTTCGAGGATGTTGACCACGCCACTCTCCATGATACCTTTAGACGCTAATCTTCTGCCGTGTTATCGGCAGACTGGTGGTCGCCAGAATTAGTGTGGCTGCACCTAGTCCAACTAGATTCAAGAAATCAGAGGCTGGTTTAACATCCACTCATCTGCTGCGCGATGTGGTGTAATTGGCTCCAGAAAAAAACTGCTGAAATTTCTTCCGCTAGACATTAGCTAACCGTGACCTTTTGTGTAGGGTTAGTGCCCCATCAACAGAGTCTCTTAGAAGATAAAGCTGCGATATACTCGCTAAGTAGACCCTCCACTGAGCAGACTCATAGCGTATGGTCACACTGGAAATGGAACAATATTTGTTGTTGTTGTTAATTTGGTGAACGAGCTTGAAAGAACACATTTTTATTGCACTTATATGATTCAGTGTCATGCCCAGGTTTTACAGAGATATCATTCAAACTTTATCCGTTCCATACAGCGTTTAACTGAGGGAAGGCTTGGCCTCTCTTTCTGAGATCGTTCTTTCGAGTCCGGTCGCAATCATGAGTGATTTTAATGAAATTTAATTTTCTTCATGTGTCGCTGAATAACTATAATGACGGGAATACACATTTACGATTGGGTTGTTGGCTGTATGACTTAAGGGAGAGTATGAAACTTAGTTATTTAGTTGCGATATTCATAGCCAAACAAACACTTACCTCCTTGATTTCGTGATTTTATCGCTATTGCTGTGCCTATAGTTTCTGAATACATTTTGTCAAAATTTTGTAAACACATTAGATAATTAGAAGTGCAGTTCTGTAGACAGTTTAGACGTTACTTAAAATCAGGCGTAAAACACTCGTTGCATGTGAACTTCTCAAGGCGCATTTCATGTTGGATCCTCTCGAGGAGCAGGAAGCTCTATTAGGATGCAACCAAGCATGAAGCCATCGTGAGCGTATCGATTGCCGATGTTATCGACAATATCGGTAATTACCGCCACTTGCGAGATCGGCCTTCAGATCTAGACTGCAGGCCTCGTGTCCTGCAACAAATTGATTAACATGAGCTCCACACTACCATCAGGTAATGTTACTGAACACTGAAAATTGTTACATCATTGATGAATCGTAAGTCACACATAACTGTACATACTAATACACTAACTTCAAATATTATTATTATTTTTACTGTCTTTGGTGCAACTGGCATCCAATAATACGGAAAATTTTAAATAATAATTTCATGAAACAGAAACTGAACTGAGTTTTTGTTGGTATAAAACTTAAGAATAGTAAAAATCAGGCTTTGATAGTGAAGTGAACTATACTTAACGGTTCCTTGAGGTTTATTACTCTGTACACAAAACAACTGGTAAACCATAAACAAATGTGGGTACAGTTATCAGATGAACGTCGAGAATTTTAGCCTGGTCCTGATCCGGGGTAGAGTGACGGCTTCTACTTCTCGCGAACTTCCGGTGGTCTTCTGTAGTTGACGCTGGTTCCGCGGTCAGGCCGGAACTGTCGGTGGAGCTGTCGGCTACGCTTATATAGGCGGCCTGGCGCAGGAATTCCGTTGTGTGGTAGTACGGCGACCTCTGTAAGAAAAGGTTCCACTTAGCTTCTAGATGATTCTATTTATTTTCCTGGTTTGTTTTGATGCCTCTGCGCCTGTTTGGAGTCGTATATGTATCCCGGCGTGCAGGCGCGTTGTGTGTGAGGTCTGCCTGGCAGGGGCCTTTACTGGCAGATTGAACAGATAGCGATTTTTTTTTAACCCGACATGCTCAGGTTTCACCAAGATATCGTTCAAATTTACCCGCTCTATATAGAGTTTAACTGAGGGAAGGCATTGGCTGCTCTTTCTGTGATCGTTCTTTCGAGTCCGGTAGCAGTCATGAGTGACTTCAATGCTTGTTTATTAAATTTCAGTTCATGACCTAGAAAACTAAAAGAAAGTTTTATGTCATGCTCTCTCTCCTTGCTGCAGCTGTCGCGTAAAAATTTGATTGATGTGGTTTCGTACTGCTTTCCACAACTTGTTTGCTGTGATTATTAACTCATTATTATTTCATGTAGGTACTGTGTACCCCAAGCAATGCATGTTCCGCAATTGTGGCAGTACGATAAAAATAATAATCTCTGCATCGGGAAAAAATGGATATATTTGTATGTTCTTTACACAAATCCACAGTCATTATCCGATATCGATGAAACTTTGCACACATATACTAGAGGAAAATATTATCTACATTTCGTTTACAAAAAACCATCCCCTCATCCCATCATTCCCATTAATAAAATTTACACGTGTAACGGTTCAGTTTTCTGCAAATATCTCGATAGTGTAATCGGCCAAAGTAGATGCTGATATTCTAAAAGCCCATAAAATTGAATGTTTATTGGAGTTGGACCGGTTCCGATTGTACAATTAGTGACAGAGAATTTCGAATATGAAACTTAAAAATTGTTTTAAAGTTGGTGGGGTGACTCACAGTCCCACAGTTTTTTCAGATCTTTATGACACATTGCACATATATGCATTAAAATAAAAAACAAGATACCGTCTACTTCTGGTTTACAAAATCCCAGCCATTTCCCCCTTTACTCCCATTATTTTTTTGCAAATTTTCCTTTCTACAAACCTACAGTTTTTATACGATTTTAATGGAACTTTGTACACGTATACTTTAAAACAAAGAGAAAAACACTACTTAAATTAGTTTTGCAAAAACTTAAACCCTCTTCCCTTTTATCCCATTAAGCAAAATTTATACAAAAAACTACTCAGTTTTCGCAAATATCTCGAAAACGGCAGAGAACTCAGCCAGACTGGATGGTGGTGGAGAATGTTTACCATAATCCAATCAAATGGGATAAAACTTTCATATGTATACCCAGATCAACGCCGGGTACTCTACTAGTTTTATATACGTGTGAGGCACTGTTTTTACCCGTACCAGTGTGGAATAGAGTAAACAGTTAATCGTAGACGACAAAGTTGAAATGAAAAAATTGGTGCCTTGAACGACAGTGACGTTAATATCTGACCCGAAGTAAAAAAAAAACACATACAAAATTTCAACTAATCGAAAAAAAACTATTGGTCATAACTAATTTGGTAGCACAACGATATAAATAACAGTTAGCGCTGCGTAATTTTAAGGTAATTAAGACGGAGCGTGGTGGGTGAACGGTTAACTCTCTGGCCTCATATTCGTCAGGAAGCCAGTTCGAATCCACGTCCGGGCATCCAGATTTGGGTTTTCCATGGTTTCCCCAAATCACTCCAGGCGTATGCCGGGATGCTTCCTTCAAATGGCCATGACCGAATTCCTTTCCGTTCCTTGTCCCCAGTCCCATCCCGCCTCTAATGACCGTGACGTCGACGAGGCGTAAAGCCATAAGTAAAAAAAATGGTAATTAAGCAGTAAAACGCTATATCCGGCAGAGTTATATAAAAATGATTAAACGTTGTGAAGAGAGTAAAAAATAGAAACATCAGTATAAGAAAAGAAAACGTGAAGAACCCGTATAAGAGCTGTCAAAACAGAGCAAGAAATATATAATTAAGAAGAGTTTATACGTTCTAATTAATGATGTTAAACACGTTAAAGACAACGCGGTGTTTTACACTGAGCTGGAAACACAATGCGGGATTGGAAACTTGATTTAAATGTTAAAAAAAGAAGTCAGCTCCTATAAAAATGAGGTTGGTAAATCATGAATACTGTGTTGGATATACACATCTCCAGATCATAAGTGAAACTGAATGAACATCCTGTTGTATTTGGAAGAAAAGCGAGTAATAGGGTTTGTACAGTATTATAACGAAAAATGTGGATGAAATCAACTAAAACCTCCTTTCTGCGCCCGTTTTTAGAAAGCGGTTAGAGTGCGTGGCATGCGCCCTAGCGCACTATTATGGGTAAATAATATGACACAAGCTATGTAATTAAAGAGAAGGCTGTAAACAGTGGCAGTAGCCTGTATATTGAATCAGGTGGGAAGAGTGTCAACAGACAAATGGAGGCGTCGCGACGCGCCGGATAGAAGTGGGTCAGCGGTGGCGACAAACAACAGTGATCACTATCTCAGCGGGGACTGGAGGCCTCCCTCGACAGCAGACTGACTAAGCACAGGTAAAGGTAATGACACAAAAACAATCCCTGTAATAACAGGCAATGACAAAAAGTTATGAGATATTCTTCTGAGCCAAGTCTACGCTTTACACTGTGTGTTAACAGAATCGTTTCTCTCGATGTAACGGATAGTTTTTTTAGAATAAATGAAGAAAAAAACTGGTGACTTGGCCATTATGCATTTCATAAGTTTTACTGACATGAAAGACATCGTATATATGATTTGCTCTAAGACTCGTCTAAACGAAAAGACATGCGAAGGAAATCTTGGCTTTTGTGTATTTCTAAGTTTGTTAAACTATTACATTTAAAGTACTCATATCGGTTTGGGGTGTAAGGACTTTGGAGAGATTATATTAGCCTCTTCCAACCAAATTTCACACCTCCTTCACGTGCTACTCCCCGTTTCCACGGACGAAGCTCTGGTGACTGAAAGATTCCCATTATAAGGAGTCACCCACTGCTTGCCAACGGCCTCCAAAAGGAAGGCGGAATAGCGCGAAGTGGTCCAGGGCACATTCTTGCCCTTGGGGTTGCAAACAACCTCTGAAGGCGGATGAATCAGAAATGGTCAACGGCATGGGGATGCAGAAGGCAACGGGGAACCACTGAATTAAGACTCTAACCATATCCTGAGGCCATGTAATCCTCTCAAATTATATATAGTATAATGACTTTTTTCTGGGTAAAATATTCTGGAGGTAAAATAGTCCCCCAATCGGATCGCCGGGTGGAAACTGTTCAGGGAGGAGTCATCAGAATGGATAGAAACATTCTACGAATCGGAGCGTGGATTGTTAGAAGACTGAATATGGCAGGTAGGTTAGAAAACTTAAAAAGGGAGATGGACAACTTAAGTTAAACTTAATTGGTATTAGTGAAATTAAATGCAAGGACGCACAGGATTTCTGGCCTGAGGAACACATGGTAATTACCACACAACCTGTTAATTGAGTCACTGATGTAGGATTTGTAATGAAAAACAGAGTAAGGAAACGGGTGAGTTATTGTGAACAGTTTAGTAACAGGATTACTTTGATGAGGTTAGAAACTAAGCCCACCCAAACCACAAGTGTACATGCCAACGTCACAGGAAGATGATGAGTAAATAGAGAATATACAAGCTGAAGAATTAATCTAATATATGAAGGGGGATTAAAATCTTATAATCATGGCTGATTGAAATGTGGTAATGGGAGAAGGAAAGGAGAGAAATACTATAGGAAGTTTTTGTTTAGGAAAAAGAAAAGAGCTAGGAAGCAGATTGTTAGAATTTTTGAAAGATATACAGTAGTCGTGGCGAACACACTGTTTAAGAATTATGCTAGAGGGATATAGGCCTACACCTGGAAACGTCCAGGGTATACTGGCAGATAATAGCTAAATTGTTTCATGGTTGAAACAGAGATTAAGGAATTAAGTTATAGACTGTAAAGTGTACCCAGGAGCAGACATAGCGTCAGACCACAATCTGATAGTTATAAAGTACTGAAATTCAAGAGAATAAAACATCAGTACAAACAGAACAGACTAGATGTGAATAAATTGAAACAACTTATCACGAGAGAAAAGTTTGTAAAAATGATAGATGAGGATCTAAGAAGTTACTCTGAAAGGATAGAATGAATTAAAGAGCTTAATAAAGAATGCTGGTGAAGAAATATTAGGCTTATGGGAACAAGCCACCGAAAACCCTGGAACACAGAAGAAATTTTGGAGTTGATGAATCAGAGGAGAAAGCACAAAAATGTTCAGGATGAAGCAGGAAGAGAGCAATACAGACAATTTAGAAATAATACAAATAGGAAATGCAAAGAAGCAAAAGAAGATAGCAGCAAGAAATGTGTGAAGAAATGAAAAAGGTAACAGGTAAAGTAGTTGTGGCATATAGGAAGATCACGAAGAATTTTGAAGAAATGAAGAAAAAGGTATAAACATTAAAGATGCTGATGGGAAACGTCTTCTAAGTTCAGAAGATAGAGCTAACCGATGGAAGGAATGATGGAGATGATTTGAACAACTGTGTACAGTATTGGAAAAAGAGCTGATGTCGACATTAATGACTTAGGAAATTCTGTTTTGAGGACAGGATTAGATAGAGCTTTGAATGGTCTGAAACCAAATAGGGCAGTAGGAATTGATGAGATAAATGCAGAACTTCGGAAATCCCTAGAAGAAGCAGGAATCCAAAGATTAATCAAACTTATATAAAAAAAGTTATGAAACAGGAGAAATTGCCACTGATTTTAATAAAAGTGTCATCTGCACAGACTGACAAATGTCAGAACTATCGCACTATAAAGTCTAACATCACAGGCTTCAAAATTACTAACCAGAATAATATACAGAAGTATAGAAATTGTAGTAGAAGGGATAGTACGTGAAGATCAGTTTGAGTTTAGAAAAAACCGCGGTACAAGGGAAGCGATTCTGACGTTAAGATTAATACTTGACGGGCGTATCTAGAAAAACATAGTTACTTTTATGACGTTTGCTAATTTAGAAAAAGCTTTTGATAATGTTGGGTGGGACAAGATGTTCAAAAATTTAAAGAAGTCGTGTCCAAAATAACGAGATAGAAGAATACTTTTTAATCTTTATAAGAATCAAGTAGCAATAATAAAAGTAGAGAATCATGAGAGACACACGTCAGTTACAAAGGGTATGAGACAAGTTTGTAGTCTATCCTCATTAATATTCAGCTTGTATGTAGAAGGAGCACTGAAGGAAGTGAAAGAAAGATTTGAATGTGGCATAGGAAAAAAAATCAATATGATTCGATTTGCTGATAACATTGTCTTGTTAGCGGAGCAGGTTGAGGATATTGAGAAGTTACCGAATATCACGAATTGAACTAAGATTTTGGATTAAATATAAACCAAACCAAAAGTGATGAAATGTAGCAGAAATGATACCAATAATAGTAGATTAAATATCAAAATAGGGTCGGATGCGATAGAAGAAGTTAGTGAATTTTGCTACTTAGGTAGTTAAATTACAACAGATAGCCGAAGCAGGAATGATATTAAAAGCAGAATAGCACTAGCGAGAAGAACCTTCAAATATTGATGTAGGAGTCAGAAAAAACTGTTTAAAACTCTATGTGTGGAGCACAGCACTTTATGGTAGCGAAGCATGGATATTAGGTATACCAGATAGAAGGAAAATTGAAGCATTTGAAATGTGGTGCTACTGAAGAATGCTGAATATTAAGACGACGGATAAAATACGAAACGAACGAGTTTTAAATGAAGTGAGTATAGAAGTTTGTATAGAGGCTTACAGAAATAAGATACAGGATGCTAGGTCATATTTTGAGACATGCAGGATTGGTTAACTTGTTAATGGAGGAGACAGTCGAAGGTAAGAACTGCAGAGGAAGACAGAGATTAGAATATATGAAACACATAACTGAGGACGTTGTTTGTAAAGGGTATGTTGAGATAAAAAGTTTAGCGCAAGATAGGAAGGGATGGAGGATTGCATCAAACCAGTCGAGAGACTGATGACAGCAACAATAATAATGTATGAAATGCTCTCGGGTGACTAGCCGAGTCAATAATGCGTTATCACACGATATTTCGGCAGCTAAATTCATTGTCGCCATCCTCTAGTGAAGTTCACCAGAAGATGGCGACTTGGCTGGTCACCCGAGAGCATTCCATACATTCTCAACGCCGAGAAAGACATCGTTCTTATATAACAATAATATATATATATATTACTTGGCCATTAAGCGTGCCATTTTTGGTAAAGCGATATAACCAGATTTTTTATAAAATTCTAAATAAACAATCTGTAACACTCTTTGAATAAACCGTTCTGTGAATACACACTGTAAAATAGCTCATAACTTTTTGTCATTGCAAAAGCATTAGACTTGGTCCATTTTTACAAGAATTGTTTTTATGGGATGCCATTTCTTTTTGTAAGTTGATTGTTTATTCTGAGTCGTCACTCAAATGTAACGATTCCTTATGAAAAACGGTGGATAAGGACATTTCAGAGTTCAAAATATCGATATACGCTACGAACAATGCCCCAACTCTCTACAAACAAAGGTTATGTGCCATGGCCGAAGTGCCCATAGCCGCAAATTTAGTTATCACTTCAAGTAAACAACGAGTAACTTCAAAACTAACGATAGGAACAAAGTAAAATTCAAGATGTTTACTTAAACGTACTGATCTCTGTGCATAAAAGAAATTTCAGACATGTAAACTCATCCAGAGCAAATAAATTAACCTGTAAATATGCGCCAAAATTTTTCACATTTTTTATTGCTACTGAATAAACAATTATATTAAATATCTGACTTTTTATGATTTGGGGATGAAACAATATATGTGTACCAAATTCCTTGTTTCTAGGACGACGGGAAGTACAGTGAAATTCTGATATCGGTGTGTCGTAATCGATTAATAGTTTTGGATTTTACTAGCTTCCAAAGTAGGGAGAGGAAGGACGTAAAATTTGTCACATTAGTTAGACTTAGAAATAGTGAAAATCTGAGGCATATAAAGTTATTAGGGTAGAAAGCAATTTCACATTTGGGGTAGATAGGGAATAGGTATGCGGAATTATATGTGTTTTAGACTTTTCTTGATATGTAGGTGTAAAAATTTATCAGTGTACAAACTTTCAGCTTTCTACGTCTACGGGAAGTGCATTAGAATTTTGATGATCATCAGTGAGTTAGTGTATAAAAAAATTGGTGAAACATGAATACAAATAACATCCAAACTAAAAACAGGAACGAAACAAAATTTACTTTGGTTCGCAAAGATTTCTGATATCTACGTGTACTAGATATTTGAGTCATGAAGAGTCAATAAGTTCGAAGAAAAGGGTAGGCAGGGTGGCTTGACTTGGTAGGTGCAATCCAGCCATACGTTTCAAATTGTGTCGCATTGAGATATAGTATTACTCTATAGAGACTAAAGTTTTAGATTCAATTTCAATAATATATTTCCTTTATTCATGTAATAATAAGTGATTTTGATGAAAATTTATTCCTGTACATAAGCCCAGAAAAATATTGTAATAATTCTACTCTGTGATATTATTACGATACCGAAATTTTACAACATACTTTGACTGAAACCTAAAATTAAACACCAGAAGACGAATTTTTACCTGAGCTATAAATAAATGTGTTTGCCTGTCAGATGTTTAGCGTTTAGCACTTCTCGCTTAAAGAATATTTTCTCATTTATGTGTCTTGTGAATTGAAAAACACTTTTGCTAATGGATTTCATTGTTGATTTCATTGCTAACTATACAGAATAACTTAGACCCTGCAGAAACCATTCAATTTTGTAGTGAATCATGGAGTGATGAAGCAGTTCTGCTTCTTTAAGTCATAATTTACAATGAATTTTCGTAGATGAAAGACGTCCTGTCATCAGTGTATGTCGAGGTAATAAACACTTCTGTGAAACAAACGCAAGCGCTTTTTTCATTAACATTGTATGAGGCTGAAAACAATTGCCAATATTTACAATAAGGTGTACAATTTAAAGGACCTTCTGCGGTCAAAATTTTGTTCTGCGTTTTAATTGAACGACGATTATGACAAAACTATTTATGTCGCTTAGCCGTATCAACTTTTATTAATGACAATTTATGTGTACAACGTGTAAACAGGGTTCCTATTTTTAGTTTTTCCTATTCCTCTGTTATTATACGTTATTTTTTAATGGAAAGTATCGCTTCAATTTTCAACACAAGTAGAATTTATGGCAAACATATTCACCTCCGAGTTCAGTTGCTGTTCAGTTTAAAACAAGAGAAGCGTACCGAATGACTGAACCCCTTCACAAGCTTTGACCATGTATGCTCCGATAGGTATCAGTTCTGATATCGTAATTTTTAGTTTTGATCAGTTAGTATTGGCATCGGGACGTATTTTGTTACGTTTATATACGAACTTCACATGTCTGGTTTCTGTAATTTTGCTATTGGGTCAATGGTTTAGGGCAGGGATGGCGAACCTTTATTGATCTACGTGCCATTTTTTCAAAAGAAATGTTGAATGAAGCCATGACGTGACGTCAAACCATCATGACTTAGTGATTAATGAGAAAAATAAATAAAACTGAATACTATCGCCTGAAAACTTTATATTTTCAACCTGAAATTTACAATTTTTTATACTAAGCAGTAGTAACATCAACAGTTTTGTCTTTATTTAAATAGATGAAACTACTGCAAAATCTGTTGTTACATATTAGATGCCAAATAACTTATATTAGGTTCATACTTTGTTACTTTTAGCAGAATCCAAGCTGAAGTGGAGTCATCTGATAAACGTTTTCGAAGTGAATTTTTAATGTTAATCAGTTCTGAAAATTACATCAGTACTTTCGCCAACTTATAACTGTATAAAAGGAGATGACTTGATGTCATTTTTTGTGCTATTTCAGTTGTCTTATATTTTTTGTCGTTGGCTGTTTGTAAAGACAGAGTCACTGTCAAAAGTTATGTAGAGCGCACCCCACGCTTTTTTAACAATAAAGTTAATTTTGTAATCAGTGACTTTATGCTTTAAGCTTATTCAAAAAAATTAATTTATCCTGAATTGTGGGACGTCCTGTCACTGTTAAACAAAATGTTTATATTTAAATATTATTTTTAACCTTTTAGTTCACATTACTACGAAAGCGTGATTTTAGGTTTTTAAACTACAATTTTATTTTTAACTTTTTAGCTCAGATAGTTTAAAAAGTATGTTTCTTAATGTTGGCTTTTCTTCGCCAATCTCTCTTTTTCTTTGAGTTGTAGTTTCATTTTTAATTATTATTTCCACGACTAAAATACAATTAAATGGTCAACTCAACAAGAGATCCAATAGCACGGTAAACGGGGAAGGCTACTTTTCTATAATAGTACGAAGTAATATTTCGAATACTTACTATTCAACATCACGCTAAGCGACTGCAGACAGAGAAACCTTTCTGGATAGGAGACAGCGGAAGACGATCGTCTACAGAACCAAGGCTCGTAAATCACACCCGGGAAACTCCAGAACGATGATGATGATGATGGCTAAATTGGGCGGGAAATCTCCGAAGGGTGTGGCCGCCAAATGACGAAGATTTCTCGAATCGCACCTGTACACTAATGTCGCGGCTGCATTTGGCTAACTCAGTAATCCCATCAAGTATAGGATACGTGTAGTTTAACTTGAAGTCCTAACCATGGGTTATCCTAATCTTTTCCATTTATAATATCCGCAAAAATGCGAACCGAAATCGGGATTCGAGCAGGGAATGTCTGCTCGCCAGTCACGCGCCTTAACCAACTAGGCCACAAAGACGATTCGGAAAGTGGGTGAATATGAGCCACATCTTTCATAAGACGGTTAAATCACTTTAGTGTTTTTACTGTCAAAGTAATGAGATTACCAAGACATAGATATGAAATTATTGGATTGTCATCGGTTCTTAATGCATGTAAAAAATTTCAGACAATTCGGACTTTCTGAAGTGGGTGAAAATTGAAATGAAATTTTCCATTACATTCAACCACTTTTAAGTTGTTCCTGACATCGTGGTGAGAGTGAAATTATTGAATTTTTATCGGTTCTTAATAAGTGTGCAACATTTCAAACGATTCGGACGTCAGGAAGCGGGTAAACACTGAAATGAAAGATTCCATTACATTCAACCATTTTTCTATTGTTACCGTCAGAGTAACGAGAATAGCAGGACGTTGCTAAGAGACTACTGTATTGTCAACGGTTCTTAAAACGTGTGAAATTTTTTTACTGTAACCGTAATCAGAATATCAAGACATAGCTATGAAATTATTGTATTGTAATCAGTTATCAATACATGAGCAAAGTTTCAAACAATCCGGACATCTGGAATTGGGTAAAATTAAATTACAAAATTCTACGACATTCAACCATTTTTCTGTTGTTACTGCCAAAGTAATGAGAATAGCTGGATATCACTATGAAATTATTGTATTGTCACCGGTTCTTAATATGTGTGCCAAATGTAAAACAGCTCGGACATCTGGAAGTGGATCAAAATGGAGTTGTAAAATTCCGTTACATTCATACATACAAGTCAAGCTAATATAACGCGTGTAATAAAAGGAGATGACTTGATGTCATTTTTTGTTGTTGTTCTTTTACATTTTCCGCCAGTTTTAGTACTCTGTCTTTTATTGTGTTTCTGTATAAAAGAGGATCTTTGATTCGCGGAATTATCTTATATTTATTTTCAAAAAGTGAAGGGGCGCATGTTAACCAGGCTTCTTTCAAAACTTGCCCTTGCCAAATGTTTACCGTGCTGAGCAATAACAACTGCAGCCGAAAACCTAGCGGCACCAGTATGACAATCCTTGTTAACATACTTAATCGTAGACCTCAATTGTTTATTTTTTCTTTAATTTCACATTAAATTTATTCTTTTTGCTCTGGTTCTCTTTTTTGAGAAAGAGATTTGTGATTAGTTTCATAGCACCGTTTTACAGATGATGTTCTACGTAACACTGCATAAAACACACGCCACTTTATCACCTTTATTAATCATTCCATATTTCTCAGTCCATGAAGGTTGAAATTCTGAATTACACTTATCCTTCACATTTTTGGCCAAACTAGCTGTGTTGAATATGTCTAAATATAGCTCAAAAAACTTAAACAGCAGCTGTGTTAACGAAATTAGCTTAAAAACCACAAGAACTATGTGTAATTTCTAAAAGTAGTCAACGACGTCAACAAAACAAACAAGTGAATCTGTTAGCTTCCCGCCGCTTACTATGTCCGTTTGTTCAGAAACTCGCTCGAAATCTACCTCCTTTGCTCAATCTGTAATTATTCATATCGATTAGGCACCTACTTAATGCCGTGCCCAAATTATTTGGTCGCGTGCCATCATTGGCACACGTGCCATTAGTTCGCCATCCCTGGTTTAGGGACTAAACCTATTTTTAGAACAAAGCACTGAAATGACTCTTGGAATTAGTTTCTGCAAGAATTGCACTTGAACCAACCTACAATAATGTGAGCCACTACTGTATTTTAATGAATTCCACAAGCTTTTGTTTAATTTGAGTTTCATGCAACTTGGGACAAGTAGGGAAGATTTGTTGTTAAGAAGGAGGGTGAGTGTTTGTTGCAATATTGCTTGTTGCTGTAGCTTATAAGGTGATTGCAATCTAAATTAACTATTAGTTCTTGATATCGGAGTATATTTCTCTTTTGATATAGACTTCCAGCAAAGATGGTCGCTACTGTAACACTTACAGATTCTATACAGGAATAAACTTTGTATGTCTTGAAATACAATTCTTTTTATTTTTATTTTCACAATGATTTCCCCGAATACCAACAGCAAATTCTGGCTGTGTTAAAACATATTTGGACAACGTTCGGATTACAAGGTCCACCCAGGATCGATCACTTCACTTTTATCTCAGCTGCTTTTACTCCAAGCATCTAAATCCCACTGTGAATTATATCAGTTTCGCTCCGTACATTTTTCTCCTTTAGCCTTAAATTCAATAGTTAATTCCAAAGAAAATTGCCTTTTTTTTAACAGCGTTAATAACATTACTACGCAATCGCTACCAACAATAGGTTTCCTCCAGAGATGCTATATTTCTGAATACCTGATTCTAAGCGAATAATTGCTATCTCATCTGCTAATATTTTCCTTGTTAATTCTATGCACATTTATTTGATGAATTATTTTTACAGTCACTACTATTATTTACGCTCTTAATATTTGGCTATTATTTATAAAATTATATTTCCATCTAAGTGCTTGGAAGTCTTTCAACAATCTCTCACTAATTATATTTTATGGGCCTGTTTGTTATATATTGTAATTTTATTTGTGAAACAGATAATTCTTGAGATTTTCTTTTTTCCTACTGATGAAAATTGTGTTTGTGATTCAGAAAGTGTACACCATTGCAGCATTCGACTAGGTGATAGGGGAAACCAGCCTAGAGCAATAAGGAAAAGGTTGAAGTTCCAACGGCTACCCTCACATATCGGCACTCCAAGAAAATCAGTGGTGTTTCTACAGCCACTCCCAGTGCACTTTTAACAGAATTCATCACACTGATAGCCAAGTAATTGTTTTGACTAGTAATCTTTATAACCAAGAAAATGGACGAGATGTGTGTGCGAAATTTCTGTTTTGTATCCGAAAAGTTGCGTGTTAATGTCAGCTATCTATTATCGCCTTTATAATTTCGCTATTTAATATAGGTAGCTGAAAAAACTATTCCATTTCGAGCTGTTATTTCATACTTTTATTTTGTGTTTTACTGACGTTATGATATTAATACGAAGTAATAGGGAATATTCTTGTGCACCATTTGTGTTTCGTATCCGAATGAGGCACTACAGCCGGGCAACATGCTCTTTTCCTAGGACTGAGCGTGGTAGGTTAGCGGTAATGCTGTGGCCTCCCATCCTGGAAGACGCGGATTCGAATCCCTATCCCACCAACCATTTTCTGTTTTCTAGGATTATTCCAAATCATTGCAAATGAGTGCCTGGATGGTTCCTTCAAAAGGCCAAGGCAAAATTCCTTCCATTTTATATCCGTCCTCTAGTGATATCGATGTTGACGAGGCGTAAAGTGGTAAACAAACAAAAATAAGTACTATATTGAAATAATGGATGCGTCTCAGCGGTTCAGCGGTCAATTTAATGGCAGTGGTTTAACCTGCATCAAACTGACGTACAGCAACATTTGATACAACTGCTACATTGTTAACAATTTGCTAGCCTATTTTGATTTTGATATACATGATTTGAGAGTTAATGCTTAGCAGCCTTAATGATAGACACGCGGTATTTAACAATTTAAAAATAAATCCTGAATCTCATAAGAAAGCGTAAAATATGGCAGAATAGTAACTGCTAAATACTTCAGATTAAAATGACATAATTTAAACCTATTATTTCCATTAGACTAATAAAAGTTTGGAACGTTTAATTATTTCAGTGGTGACTGTGTTATTGATAGACTTTGAACTGCTAAACAGGTATTACAATTGCACAATAGCTGTGTTAAAATGTTTCTGCTCTGTCTATTAAGACTTGTAAATAATAGACAGTGCCACTCCCAGTGCACTTTTAACAGAATTCATCACACTGATAGCCAAGTAATTGTTTTGACTAGTAATCTTTATAACCAAGAAAATGGACGAGATGTGTGTGCGAAATTTCTGTTTTGTATCCGAAAAGTTGCGTGTTAATGTCAGCTATCTATTATCGCCTTTATAATTTCGCTATTTAATATAGGTAGCTGAAAAAACTATTCCATTTCGAGCTGTTATTTCATACTTTTATTTTGTGTTTTACTGACGTTATGATATTAATACGAAGTAATAGGGAATATTCTTGTGCACCATTTGTGTTTCGTATCCGAATGAGGCACTACAGCCGGGCAACATGTCTTTTCCTAGGACTGAGCGTGGTAGGTTAGCGGTAATGCTGTGGCCTCCCATCCTGGAAGACGCGGATTCGAATCCCTATCCCACCAACCATTTTCTGTTTTCTAGGATTATTCCAAATCATTGCAAATGAGTGCCTGGATGGTTCCTTCAAAAGGCCAAGGCAAAATTCCTTCCATTTTATATCCGTCCTCTAGTGATATCGATGTTGACGAGGCGTAAAGTGGTAAACAAACAAAAATAAGTACTATATTGAAATAATGGATGCGTCAGCGGTTCAGCGGTCAATTTAATGGCAGTGGTTTAACCTGCATCAAACTGACGTACAGCAACATTTGATACAACTGCTACATTGTTAACAATTTGCTAGCCTATTTTGATTTTGATATACATGATTTGAGAGTTAATGCTTAGCAGCCTTAATGATAGACACGCGGTATTTAACAATTTAAAAATAAATCCGAATCTCATAAGAAAGCGTAAAATATGGCAGAATAGTAACTGCTAAATACTTCAGATTAAAATGACATAATTTAAACCTATTATTTCCATTAGACTAATAAAAGTTTGGAACGTTTAATTATTTCAGTGGTGACTGTGTTATTGATAGACTTTGAACTGCTAAACAGGTATTACAATTGCACAATAGCTGTGTTAAAATGTTTCTGCTCTGTCTATTAAGACTTGTAAATAATTTTTTTCCGTAATAGTAAAATAAATTGATGAATTATTCCTTCAAATGAAATATATCTTTCTTATATTCGAATTTATGATGCGTATAATTGCCAAACTTGCGAACAGATGTATTAACTCTATCATAAAAAATAACATACGTTAAACTGTAATTTAAGGAAGTAGCATTGCGTTGGGGTAAAATGGAATGTTGTAATAGATCAAATTAATCAGTCAACTCTGTTGTTACCAATGGTAAGACCAATGGTGTCTAAAATTTCTAGCAGTATATATGAACAGTTACGAATTCAATTTCTTCACTTGTATTTCGGATACTTACTTGAATGTACACTCGTCTAAACCAAGCATGAACTGGCCAGGAATTAACCAAATGGCTATGCAGTAGTTGAATTTTGATCGATCGCATTTCTAGGCGATGGAAAAACATTATCATTCAAGTTACTGTATGTTGTTTTGATACAACAATTGTAATTTAAAATTGTGATGAATATGAATTCACTTTATACATAATATCAGTAAGACGGAATTGAACTCCAGCAAGGTAATAATTAAATTCTGATTTCGAAACTTCGCCGCTTTCTTTGATTTATATCGATGTTTTTCGCATTCTTTTCCCATAAAAGAAGTTAGCGCTCTTTGTCAAGTTTGTTGCAAGAAACTCGAGCCGAGAGCAAATAGAACGCAGAGCCCCGCTCTCGCTCCTTCTTTTTGTCGACCGTAGCTGGAAAAAAGTTTCGCCGCTCTCGTAACCATGAAACTCTACAGGAAATTGAAAAAGAGACGTAAAAACGTTTAGAACTTCCGGTGTCGGTCACTTCCGACTTTATTGCAGTACATGTCCGCTTCCTTCTGAATGATGCAGGATTCCTCCAGTTTCGCGGGTCAATAAACCATCTCAAAGGCGCTTGGAAGTGAGCATCCTCACAAATCTTCTGTCGACTATATCCTGCCACGATCGCACTAGACCATAAATAATGTTCGGAACGCTAAGTGACTAAACAAAAACAAGAAAAAGACAACTGTTTCAAAATTCTTCGAGACAGTGGCGACACAAAATACTGAGTCTGGGAAGTAAGAAGGGTGATGATTCGATATTTAAGGTAAAATTATATATCTATCAGTATAATAGGGTAGATGTAGTGGCATGACGTCATGTTATGGCATGACGTCAATCTATGACGTCGCGAAATGACGTCACGCTTTCGTACAATTTACGATCAGATATGTTGTTCTAGGTTATTAATAAACGTTATTTAGTAACAGTTCTATTTAGCTAAGCATCAGTAACTAAATTAACTGTCAGAACACTGAAAGAAAAGTACGTATTTCATTTAAATTGACATAATAATTATTAATTGCATATATTTATTTAATATTTGTTTGATGTGAAAGTATTCGTAAAAATCTTTGGCTATAGACAGGTAAGATAAAATCTTTGACCTTAGAGGGAGCATAAGTACATTATTTTTTTAAAAAATATATAAATTGTTTTAATTAGTATTCTATTAGTTAAATCATTACTTCGTTTGAATGAAAGCTGTTCCACACTCATCGCAATCTATACAACCTAGACTATAATTAAATCTAATATTACGTGGCAAAACGTAAGTTGTAGTAATGTCCTTTGCTTTTACTGATGACATGTTTCAGCCGTATGTAACAGCATTAGCCATTCAAACACCCCTGAAGATTTTTAATTTATTTTATATCGCCTGAATTATTGCCACTAAAATGTGGTAAGTACATGTATTAATATGCGTGTACCTGTAGTATTGTTTCCCTGGCGGCATGTTTAGCGTAGTATAAGGTTAGGGAATTCTACGATAACCGTGGAGCCGCAATTTGATGATGGATTCTTATGTAACTTGACGGAAAAAATTTAAAGTAGAGAATAAAATTTTTGGATATATCACTTAGTTCTCGAAGTATTGTATCTCAAAATTGACGTGGTTAGGTTGAAATGCGGCCCGGACCATAAGAAAAATTACGCCATTGCCAAATTTATTGAGGAAATCGTATGTAACTGGAAGAGACAAATCGAAAATAAAGAATACATTTTTTTTTTCATATCTCGCTTAGATCTCGGAATATTGTATCTGAAAAGTGAGGAGGTTAGGGCGAGATCTGGCCTGGACCAGAAAAAAATCACCAAAACCACTATATCTACACGGTGGAAATGCACTATAGGTGTTTTATTTTTTTCCTGGTGGTTGTTGTTAGGTTGAAATACGGCCTGGACCAGAAGAAACGTCAGCAAAATCACAAGGAACTATACCTATAACTGATTTTTAACATGTTATATCTTGAAAATCAAGAAAGATATAAGTTTTTTTATAGTTTATTTTAGATTTGTTTCGTCGAATTCTACAAGAATTCATTCTCAGATTGTGGCGCCATGGTAATTATTGAACTGTCTGTGGTTAGGTTGAAATTCAACCTGGACCAGGATAGCAACAGAAACATTTTGTTACAGGGCAAGGCAATAGGAATTATATTACGATTTATGTTTTGTATTTGTTTAAGCAATTTCTAAGAAATGAATTGCCAGAACACTGAAAGAAAAGTACGTATTTCGTTTAAATTGACATATTAATTATCTCTTGATTTTTTTAACTGAAATCATTACTTGGTTTGAATGAAAGAAGTTCCAAATTGATCGCGATCTATGCGGTCTAAACTGCAGCTAAAACTAATATTACGTGGCATAACATAAGGTGTAAAGATTTATTTTAGCATCCTTTTGTTTTCACTGGCATCAATATTTCAACCGAATGTAAGCTGTGTCTTCTGTTAAAACATCTAACTTCATCAGAGATAATAAAAAATAAGGATGTAAGAACACATGAAGAATTTGGATCAAGTATATATCACGATTCATGATGACACTGAAATGCGATACAGGGAATACATTAATTTGCATATGATTGAAGCTTTGATTTTCAAGCAGCAATAATAGCGAAAATAGTGGTTAGACTGAAATGCAACGTGGACCAAGTTGACAACTGAAACTTTTTGCTACATCACAAGGGACGATAAATTACAACACATTGAGCTTTATTTTATAAAATTTCAGTTTAGGTAAGCAACTAAAAAGAAATTAATTTCCAGAAAACTTCTTCAAACCCGTCATTTTTGACGGGCTTTGTGGCTAGTATATATATACACAATTTAAAAGTAAATGTTGATCGAATGGATGAGAAAGAATTTTCTTTTTATGAGTTATCGGTACCATGAAATGAAATCAAACAAATAATGTCAAACATCGGTAAATATGGTATGCAAAATTAACGGATACGACATAACCATGTTTCTAGGACACTAGGGATTAGTGGATTCTGCTTTCGAACACACTTGAGAGTTGTTATAAATCTAGTTATAATTTAAGGGACGTAGTTTTCCTCTAACTTTCTTTTATCTTTTGCCGTTTCAGAAAATGTAAGACGGCATCATACACTTTAACATGGTTTGAAAACATTTGCAAGATCAATTATCACACATTCTTTGTACAGTACCATTTATTTTATACCTTTGTCTACTATATGTTTCTAACAAATCAGCTTTCTTCATGAAATTCTGTCAATTTTAATATTTCTTGTGAAGTGTAATCGTAAGTTTTTCCGGCGGATCTGATGTTTGAAGATTTCTCGGACGTGCAGCCGGGTCAATTGATCGCAGATGTACGAATTTTCGATGGCGTAACATGCAATCATTTTCAGATAGCGTCTACTGGTCGGCGTGAGGAGCGCAGTCCAGGACGCGACTGCTGGTCTGCTCCGGGGACGTCGATATTTATACCCTCCGACCCCGCCCTCACACTCCCGCCACGGCGCTCCGATAACGGTGGTGGGGGTGGTGCGTTGCAGCTCGTCGAGCAGTCACCATCAGTTTGTACACCACCTCCGTCGCGCACAGTGCCTCGGCTCTGGTATTTGAGGAGCCGCTTCAATGCTGGGTTCCAAGCTTGGCTTCGTTGGAACCCGTTGTCTTTGTGTATGAGGTTATTCCGTAGCCGGATCTCAATGGCTTCCTTATCACACAGTCCCAGAAGTGAGATGTGTATCTCAGAAATTCGGTGTCCTCATTTTAATAGTATGCCGTGTCTCGAGACAATGTTCAGCAACAGCGGATTTTGACAGCTGCTGTAGCTCGGTGTGGCGTTTATGTTATCTACACCGTTCTTCGATCGTGCGAATTGTCTGCCCGACGTATGCTTTACCGCATTCGCACGGTATGTGATATTCGGCAGGTTTCCTTAGACCCAAATCATCTTTAACCGAATCAAGTAGGGCTTTAATCTTGGCCGGCGGATGTAAACGCATTTGATGTTTTGTCGGCGTAGAATTCTGCCAATCTTGCTTGATATATTGCCGGCGTACGTGATGAAGGCTGTGGTTCTTGGTTTGTCCTCTTCCTCAGTTGTTTCTTGATTGGTCTTCCGCCTGAAGGCGCGCCGAACTTGGCGGTTGTCGTAGCCATTACTCTGGAACACGTTCTTGAGGTGTGTTAGTTCAGCAGACAAGCTGTCTTTGTCAGAAATCACACGTGCTCTGTTAACCAGTGTATTTAGCACTACTTTCCTCTATGACGGGTGGTGGCAACTGGTGGCATGTAAATACTGGTCTGTGTGAGTAGCCATCCGGTAAACACTGTGCCCTAGTGTGCCATCCGGTCTTATCTTTAGCAGCACATCCGAAAAGGGTAAATCAGGTGTTGCAGGAAATATTGAAGTTTTTCTTTTCCGTGTGGCAAGACGACAAACGTGTCATCCATATATCTGTAGAAAACCGTTGTGAAGCTTTTAATTTACTTTAATTTTATTTAATTATTTCTATTATTTCCCTGTATCGTTTACTGATTGCAGAATTTAGTTTGTCTTTTACATAACATAAGCAAGAGAAATATTTTTCCGAGAACATTTATATGTTTTTACTACTGTTATATTAATTGCCTTTTAGAGATCTTTGTGCTCCGGATGCGATAACTGAATGTATACATTTGATTCCTTTTATTTTATACTATAAGTTCAGGTTATTTATTAATTTTTATTAACATCAATCCATTTTTGTGAAGTTTTCACTATGCTGGATTACCATGCTGGATTACATACCGCCGTTTAAAGAGTCTTCATTTATGCAGTTTTTCTCTATTTTTTCGTAATTACTTATTTAGAACGCAATTCGTACAGAATCACAAATAATTCACTGTAAATACTATGACACTTTTCGACAACAATTAAATAAACGAAATAATATATTATTGATCAATATCGTCATATAATTTAGTTTTATAAAGATTAATATTTGTTAATATTTAAAAAATTGTGATTATATTTTTTAATTCGCTGTTGAACGTAATTTTATGCGTTACTATTTTGGATAATTCATGTTATATTTGCATTAAGACTGTTGAACACAATAGTAAAAACAAAGAAGTTCATCAGAACAATATTGAATTCAATAGACATTTTGAAGTACTTGTTCGAATGGTTCTGTTGGTTTCCTTTAAATTGCAGGCTGCAGTAATGAAATGTTTAAAGCAATTTCCAGTATTGTAATCTCAGCTTGTCTTTCTGCAACTAATATTTTCTCAAATTTCAGAGAAGTTGCATGTTGCGGTAAGGAAATGATTAAAGCAATTTCCAGTACTGTAATCTCAGATTCTCTTTCTGCGATTAATATTTCTCATATTTCAGAGAAGTTAAGGACTGTGTAAACACATTTATCCTGCTCTCTTTTATAATTAGCGGTATATTGATACTAGCAAAAATATGTTCTCTCAAAGACACAATTCTAGAAGCAAGCTAATTTAATTTAAAATAGTCCGTTTGTGCCGTTCGTCACCAGATGATGTCCGAAAGATTACAGAGTTCTTGAGACAAAAGGAAAATTATAATTCATATCTCCTTCCAGTTAAATTATCTACTATCACAACTTGACATTCAATGTTCATTTAAATACTGTTCAAACTTCACTTTTACAATCACATTTCCTATCAACGACATAAAGTTCTTCTTAAACAAAGTTCTCACACACTGAATTGCACTGCATAGTAACTATACCGCTCACCGCTAGCCGCACTTCGCGATAATCTGGATCGTACTCCGGCGGTGGCCGGCTACCGACTGTCTCCGAAACAATATGTTCCTACGGCTGTCAGGCACTATTTCGTAGCCGGCGGAAGGTAACTGTAATGTTACAACAGTCTTGTAAAGAAATGAATCTGTTTTGATTGTTTGTGTAAGAAAGGAAACAGTCATCGGGCAAAGGCAGGCTCAGTGGTCCATAGATTATAGAAAACGTAAATAATAACAATAATATTTGGAGAGGGTGGGCTAGACAGACTGTCAAAGATGAGGAGATTCAAGTCTTTATTTTTTATTAGAGCCGGGAATTTTGCATGAGTTGTGATAAGGAAGTCAACCATAGTATTTATTGGTAAACTGCCCCGCCATTCACCAGGAGTTACGTCGGGTAACGATGAAGGACAGAAATCTGGATTGGCGAATTTGGGATATAACTCGAGTGATTGGATCTTATGTTCTATTTAAGTAATGCAGTATATAGCTGACTGAAAGTAGGATTCTGAGCATTTTTGTATATATATATTCGTAGCAAATTTGAGTTCATATGCTTTCTAATTTGTTTCTAAGAGAAGATTTTCTGGTATTAAATAAATCTTCTATAATGCGGGGAATAGTTTGCACAGCATTTTAATGGCTCGAAATTTTGGTGGTTTTTTTTTTCAAAAAAACGAGAATTATTTTCATATTCAACTTGCAATAATTTTTTTCATGATCAAATCTGTGGCATCTTGTGCAGTGAAGTGTATTAGTTGTCCTTCTGCGGGGTCAATAATTAAAATACAGTTGGAAAAAATTATGATGGCGTTTTTCGTAATTGGTTAGTTCGACTGGGAAAGAGGCATTGGTAATTTATCTTTATTTTTTATAGGTGGCCCACGGTGATAAAAGAATACTGCTTTCGTTGGCGTTCGGTTTTCCTTTCTTTCTCGGTTATAGAATGAGGTATATATCTTATAATCATAGAATATCTTTTATGCCTTGGAGCAGGGAACCTATGTTATCTGCGATGGAAGAGGTATAAGTTTCTGGCTTGTTAGAAATCGTCCATAGTTGTTATATTAGTTTTGACTATTCTGGACTTATCACTTATCGAAGATTGGCGACTTTCAACCGCTTATGAATAAAAACGGAAGGAGTTTTTTCGACTAGTTGGCTGATCTCTGACTCGATGCTTTCATAAAAAGCGTTATTGAGTAAAAAGGTTAGGTACTGTCTCATAAAATTAATTTTCCGAGTACATAACAGTTTAGGCAGCAACTAAATTTTCCCAGGCGAACGCTGTTGCCCCTCTCCGTTTAATATATATATTTAATAATGCTGTAACTACCGCTGTGACCGCTCTACCCTCTGCGCATGCTGCTTTTGGCTCGTGAGGAGCCTCTATGAGGGAAGAGCTGCTGCTGTCGCTGGCTTGCTGGCGGAGACTGATGATGAATGTGGACTGCTTGTTTTACATAACATGTTGCTGCTGCTGTAATATTTACTGCTGTATTTCTGGAGTAGCTAGCTGCTGCTGAGAGAGTGGTCGTTCTAATGCCGCTGTTGGTATTGTATCTGGAGCTTTTGAGGATGAAGCTGCAACTATTCAGCAGCCAACTGCGATTGTCCCTGCTGTTACTGTGCTTGTACCAACGAGTCGGGTCTGCATGCAGAATTCGTGTAGCCTTGTTGCTATAGCAGATGATGATGTTCTGGCTAAGTTTCTTGTTTAGCTGAAAGAGTAATGAAGTGGCTTGGCTGCAATATCGGACATATAGTGTCCAACCTTTGCTCTCTTGAGTAGTTTACAAGCGATTTAACTTTAGAAATATTAAGTAGTGCTAATTCATCTTCTTATTCGTCATTGCACAGTAAACGTTCCTATGTGGTTGTGTGTACAGAAAATTAATTATTTTCCTTCTGGATGTAGCTAACAGTTATTGTCTGTATAGGAATGAAAGTTTACTAACCAAATTTTAATCACACAGGATATTTTGCATACCAGGAAAGATAAGAAGGAAGCTTGTCCGGCACTTCCTTTTTATCTAATGGTATTGTGCTTTGTTGACGTCAAGGTCACTAGAGGCGTGAAACGACTAGGGGTAATCAACGTGAAGGAATTTGGCCATGGGTTTTGAAGGAACCATCCCGGCGGGCACTATCCACTGCTCGGGGGTTAGACTTAAAGGGCTTCTGTAACTAAGTTTTGCCTGCATGTAAAATGCCAGAACGTCTTTCCCAACATGCCAATCATTTTAGTAGCGTGCACTTGTTCACCTCTCCCTTATAAATCTTAGACTCTGTTATCTTAGTGAACTGTCAGTAGAATTTTCTATTCTGCGATGATCGTGTATCATCATTCGCGTTCTTTTCAATCGAGCACATCGTCTACAGAGAAATTGACTGGAATTTTAAGCTCCGACACTGGACGCTTCTATACGTCAAATGGATTTCCATAAATGACAAAAAAAGGAGTGCAGTGGTTGCCATTGAGTAAATAACTAGTAGTCAAAAGAACGAAGTGTCGTTTACATGTTTTTCTGATTTTCAATAGCTTGAAGAGATAGTAAAACTTATTAAAATAACAGCTCCCCAAAATTGAGGATCTGTCACAGCAGTGAGCTAACAACTGTCTTACTGAATTGTTAAAAAAATAGTGAATAACTGCTTACAGGCTCCAAATAATTTGAAGCATAATATACGGACACTTATTAATGTCACATCTTTGATTCCTTTTATGCGACATTTAAGTGAATATTTGTTGAAATGTGCGGCACAAACATTGTTATGTGAAATATCGAGTTGCCACTTCACGAACTGCTATGTAGGCCTATTTATCGAATTTCAAACAGTTCCAGAATGTTGCTAGTGGTAGTGATATGCTGGCCAATCCCAGTGAAGCAGGCACTGGCGTCCTAATGGAGGGAGGCACTCCTCCAAGGCAGCGTCTTCAAAAATTGGTTTACTACTGCTCTCCCCAGTGGCAACCGTATCAACTGTTCCTTTTAAACAACTTTTGAGTTTCTTTGTTTCTATTTTCACTGATAAAAACATGGGCGGGTTGAACTGGGTTAATGCATTTAACTTTCACAGCACAGTGAACAACAGGTTTTGCGTGGGCTGAATGCGGAGAGATAAACAACTTTGACTGAACATGTGCTCAAAAATAGTGGTGTATCAATGAGCAACTAATAAACAATTTCCAAAGTAAGAAGAATATGCCTCCTCTTAAAACAAGAAAAACGCGCTTGTACGTATTTCATTTGTCAGCATATTATCTAAAATAAAAAATCATACAAGTTTGCTTTAAACAAAAATAGATCTTAGACTTGCTTAAAAATATGTTGGGGCAGGCATTTCGTGAAAAATGAGTTTGGTTTTATTGGTATAGTTTTTGTTCTCACAAGGAAAGGCCAATGTAAAATTGAGATTTGTTTCATACAGTGCGCTACAAAGGCTGATGGCCAGACGTGTAATGTTTCAAAGCAGTAACATGTAGGTACTTCTTCGCTATACTCGAGTAAATCGGCATGGAAACTATTCCATTGCGTTCAAATACTATCTATGGTAAGAATAATTTAAGCAGGGTATATCTGCCATATAACCCAATCGTTACCGGATCGACTCTCGCTGCTGGCAACTTGTTTTATTTATTCAAATGAGTATACAAATAATTCTCGACAATCAGTTTCAACAATTATTCATATAACAAGTTTTTAAAATGTCATCTGTTGTGAAACCGACGCTTTCGAAATTCATTATGTTGTTCGCAAACAAAGATATATTTCAAAAATAGAAATACTTGCTGCGGCAGGTATGAAATATAAATATCGTTACTCGACCGTTACGGCTCAAGGACAGGTGTTCATTCCCACACCAGCGAAGGGGAGGGTCGAAACGAGACGCCGTCAGTCTCCCCACAACAAAAGGCATTTTAAAAATATGTTATATGCCTAACTGTTGAAAGTGATTGCTGGGAATTCTCTTTATACATATTTGATTAGATAAATAAATAAAAAAGTTGCCCCAAGCGAGATTCGATGTGGCGGCGACTGGCTTATGAGACAGAGAGCTTGTTCACTGCACCCCCTTGAAACCTGCTTAACATGGAAAGTATTTGAACGCAACGGAATATTTCAATGCCGATTTTCTCGACAACGGCGAAGAAGCGTATGTTACAGCATTGCCATGTTATACCTCTGGCCGTGAGCTTTTATTACACGCAGTATGAATCGAATATGAATTTTACATCTGGCGGCTCTCCTTGTCAGTGAAGCTTGCTGAGTTGTGCGGCGGGCTAGCCGCTGGACGGATGTGCAGGGGAGCCACAACACAGTGCTCGGGACGACTCTAAGCTGCGCTAACAGTCTCATAATTAAGTTTTACGTATGTTACTGTCCTATACTTGATAAATTTCGTCAAGAATAAAGTAGATGCTCCTGAGACCGACCGCTATTTGGGAAGAAGTAAATATGCAACCTATACAGTTGTTTAATTTAAACACAACAAATGTTCATTGAATTTTAACATGTTGAATTAATGCGTAAAATTGAAATGTTTCGTATTTGTTGCACAACATAAGAACGGAAACTATCTCGGCTTTTAAATTAACCGATAGTTTACTGGTTTCCATTCGAGTCAGTTCTGTGAAAAAACAACAATGTGGTATGTTAATATGTGTATTCAAAGAACTATTCTCCCGGAAAGTTAATTATTTTTCTTTGTTTAAGTAATGTTAAACATTGTCTTCATAGAAAGTCCAACGGGAAATCGTTTCTACGAAATAGTTGTACATCATCCTTTTATTGTGTTTTCTGACTGAAATGGCTGAGTGCAAAAGCAATAGTTTATGCCATTTAACAGTGTATACAGAATAATTATGTATGCAAGATAATGCTGATTCACCTCAATGCCACCTAATAACGTTATGTAACTGTTAAAATCATTTCAGTGTCTGAAATGAATATAAAATAGTAGATTCATTTATTCTATCAACTGGGTGTGAGCCTGTGAGGGTGGTTAGGGTGTGGTGTCTGATCTAGAGTACTTCCTAGTTGCCTGTCAGGTCCAGACTAGTTACTAAACGTCGCCACCTCTGCTGAAGGCTCAAATGATTATCCATGGAATAAACAAACCTCACCTTTCGCGGACCCAACTCAACACTCTGTTGGCGATGAGCAAGTTGTGGCGTTTTAAGGAACAAAGATCATGACCTAGTGAACTGGAATTTTTGCACATCAGGCCAACAACGTCTTCCCGTTACATCGGTTCACATGGCAACATGCTACATTTTCTTGGCAAGGGTAGATTCCAAAAGCATAATTTTCACGTTTCTAGGTCGCACCACGAGCAGAGCGATTTTAATCAGAACATCACGAGGGAAGACACTGCAGAAAAAGGAAAACTTTGGTGCTGATGCTCGGTCGCCGTCTGTTCCCAGAAAGATGTATGCTATGATAGAAAAAAGAGAACCATGTACTAACACCCTAGCTAACTCACATATGTCATTTGTATTTACAGAAATTACAGACCGTTGATATTCAGGCCTTTTTATCGTTAGCTGCTTTATTAATAAGGTTTTTGTGACCTATCCGTCTGGTGGAGCTATATAAAAAACTTAGTTTTTTGGCAGACGCGTTTCGATTAGACGCCTAAAGGAAAATGTTAAACACCAACCTCCATTTGTATAAATAATGGTTTTGTGATTTCTTATTTATGATTTGTGTTGTTACTTCCTCTAAAACATGATATCGTAAAGGTAATAAAGGAAAAAGAATAGGTTTAGAAGTATTAATAAAAGTATTTAAGATAACGGTTATGTTCTCACTATAAAGTAATCTAGATGGTGAACACGCGATCACATTCTTTCACCGATTAAGTGACATCATCTCGGAAAATCAGCTCCCCAGAAATGATTCCAAGTCTCACACAACACGCTACTTAAATATTAATATCGTAATTATTAATAGATAGTGGCGCGATTATGTTGTATCTGCTTCAGCAAGATATTTGAATCATAAGACTCTCTGTCAATGATTCAGATTTCCAGGGCAAAAACAGAAGCGTTATAATTTCATGTCCGTAAGTCACAGCCTAGTAATTCTGACGAATGTGATGAAACTTCACAGAAAGATGTTTGCTATTATAGAAAAAGAGAACCATAGACTAACATGTTACCAACTCACGTATGTTATTTATATTTACAGAAATTACAGACAGTATTTGCACTATGTACCATGTTTTCTGCCCTCAATAACTACAACCGAGAAACAATTGGCTATGTTAAATCGCATTACACTCGGTTGACAGTGTTCAGCGCTGTACTAGGGAACAGCATCATCACAAGTTTATCTACTGCATTGGAATAGTTGAAGCATACATCAAATGATAATTCTGACTTCTTTGCTGTAGAATGACTGTTTGATATATAAATAACAGTCATTAATATTGTCATAGTTTTTTCCTACTGAAATGAAAGTAAGAGGTGCGTATTTTAAGAAGAAGGAGATAAGTTATTTAATATTTAGAAATCATTGTCTTTAAGAATTATCTCCCTTAGATACACTACCTGGCATAGTTGAGGCCATCCTTCATCATTGTTAGTGACTAATTTCTTATTTCTGGGAACTAACATATATTTTCCAGGTTTGACAGTCTTGCTTGAAACCTCTTATTTAGCTCTTCAAATATTAGAAATTAATATATGAAAAATTGTTATACAGACGTTTATGAGATTTTATTCTCTATCCCGTTTTATAACTAAGAATTATATCTGAGCGATTTGAAATATATTTTAAGAGTTTTCTGTGTTAGGTTGCTGTAAAATAGCAGCCTATCTAATTTAACAAACAATGAGTGCTATGTGGGACGCTTGTAATAAAAGCGCCCCACATTACGGGACAGCGTTTAGAGAAAACGTATTAACTTTGGTATGTTACGCTGCCACACGACAGCCTTTGTGCTTTGAATATCAGTTTTATAGCTGCAAACAGGAAGAAGAGGACTGATGAGATCATTCAGTAGTATTTAATCCCGTACACGACGGTATCGTCTAAGCCTGGACAGTCTAGTCAATGGTTAGCGTAATATCTCTGTTGAGTGGATACGTTCGGGTCTCGTATTCACAGGGGCGGGGTTCGATCTCCAATCACGTCATCCGTGGTTTCCCGAAGGAATGGTTCATTGGAATGACCATTGTTGATTCTCTTTTACTTTAAAAGGAAACGCCTTATATCCATCATTGATGTTTATGAAAAATTAGTGGTGATAGTATATATCGTTGGATCATAGATTGTTACGTGTAAGTTGCAATATCGAAAAGAAGACTCTCTGTTTGTTTAGAGTGAGTAGTAAAGCAACAGCAGTGTATGGCGGAATAAATATGTTTTAAGGTACTTGTGCTGTAATAAGACGATAAGAAATATAGTATAGAAGTGAGAAATAAATGATTAAATAATTAAAAGGTTAAAGTGAATTTGAATAACAATTTAAGTGAGTATTTAAATTCAGCGAAAAAGTTGAAAGATTCAAAAATCGTGTAAGTACAATCTGTTTTTGTACAAATTTGAAAGCTAATCTTACAACTTCGTTGCTCAAAATCCTCTACTCGCTCTAATTACATCGATGTTCCATAAAGAACTAATAAAATAAACAAATAAGAAAACGAATCTTCACAGAAAATAAAAAAGGTATGGTCTGTGTTAGATGTATTACAGTTTTCATTTTATTGTTAAACGCTATTAAAATCTGGTTTTTACTATTTTTCCCTTTGGAATTTTCTTCATTTTACCAAGAGAAGTTCTAAAATTTTATAATAAATCCACAGCTTCCTGCAATAAAATTTCAAAGCATAAATAGAGATGTATAATACCTCTTTCGTTCGAAAGAGGTATTAAAATAATTTTGTCACCATCTAAGGGAAGTAGAACGGTGTGAAATCGGAAGCAACGTTACATGTAATGCAGAGAAAAAAGTGTATTAAAAAAAAAACTGTGCACTACAGAGAACTAGTTATTTGTCGTCTGTAAAACAGGGGAGGAGAGCGCCTCAAGGTACTTGCTACTCTGTACCATAAAACAGGCAGCGTAAAATGCGATAGTTCTCGTATTGCAGTAGTGGGAACACTCGCTGTGGGACTTGTGGCGCTGCATGCGAGCTCAATTGGCTCCGTCCTGAGGGACCTGCGGTACTGCGTCGGCATTCCTTACAGAAATGAGCCCCTCAGGTAGAAAAAATATCAGGAAACACACTTTTCCTCTATCCTACTTTTCTCTTATTACAGCTAATAAAAATTGAATGTATCAATATGAAGATGATCAGAGATGACAAAGTTTAAAATCTCATAATATTTTATTTTTAGTTAAACATTGTGCCTTTATTCGTGTTTATAATAAAATACTATTTTTAGCCAGAAAATGCCATTGTGCCTATAAAAGGAAAGAGGGAATAGGCTATTTGACAGTATTAAAAATATATTATAAAATGTAGTCATTCTCGTAGATTAATGCTTCAGTAAATTAATTTTTTGAATTTTGAAAAGAAAAGTGGATTATTTTTAATAAAAAAGTGCAATAAAAGTTAGACTTTTGTTACCTCTGGTCACCTGACATAAAACGCTGTAGGATTGGTGATCGCTTGAGTGACGTCACATGTGTGTAAATGGTGCGGCTGAGAATGGAGCGTTTCTTATTATCCAAGTTTTCAACTATTTTTATTGTTTGTTGCTGGTCATTTCTTGTTATTAATGAAATTTCATTTTGAATACAAAATCTAGAACAATTTGCAAAAGCCTACAGCCTAAAAATATCGAAAATATACGCCTTTTTAGTAGGGCTAACTACAGAAAAAAAAACCTGACTTCTATTCTGGTGAACTTAAAAATGTAACAGCTTCAATTTAAGAATGATTTATATTTAAATTGAAAGTTAAAGATTGATTGTTTTGCTTTAGCAAACCATACGACGAAAATTCTGTACGCGAAATTTGTGCAATCATGCTGAAAAGGAAGGAAAGTTATATGAGTGTCGCAAACATGCACAAACAAATGAAGGTATTTCTTGTAGCTAATAAGTAGCTGTTTCAAATAAATATAGTAATAGATCGGTATAATGTGGTATGCTGAACTAAAACTCAACATGAATGATGAAATTGGCTCAGGAGTTTTTTTTAATAAAAAATAATCTCGCTTTGTTTTAATGATGCTAATGATTAAGTTTAAAAATGTATTACGGAAAAATCATGCGTAAACTTACCTTGAGACTCGACAAAAGCAATAGCAACACACAAATCATTATTAGCCCGCAGAAACACAGCGTAATCATCGACCAAGCTCAGACGAATGGCGCGGCCGACTGGAGCACTTGATCGGTGGATCACAGGAAGCCCATTATTAAAACTATTTTTCCTATTGGTAGGTGCGAATTCGTGGAAAATAAACCTTTGTTCCGAGTAATATGGTTTATCTAATTTGAATATAAATAACTATTTTCCGTGCATAGACTATTATCAAAATTGACTTTTGTCCCTATTGATTTGGAAAATATCACACTGTGCGGCGTCCTCCCGGATGCGAGGCCAGTGCGTTAACCGCTCACTCACCACGCTCGGAACAACTGGATGTTGTGGGCCATTTTTCTTAATTGCAGATAAAAGGTTACAGATAATTGATATTTTTTTTGTCAACGAAACTGAATTTGTTTGTTTATTCATTTACCTACCTCGTTTCACTTCATCTCACACGAAGAAACTGAAGAAGTAGTGTCCGGGTAGCTGCATGATTGAAGAGTGGTAATGGAATTCAGAACGTCCTACGTTCGAACCTTGGTTGGGATAATATTTTTTTGGGTGCATTTTTTCCGTTTTTGTTTGCTATTTTTTGCACTACAGACCATGTTTTTATTCGAAGAATTCATAATGGTTGCTAAGCGTTATGAAAGCGGTTGAAACAAATTGCTGCCATACGAGAAAATTTTTAATTTTTAAACTTACCAGAGATAGAATATCATACAAATAAAATTGTAGTTTAAAAAACTAAAAACACGCTTTCGTAGTAATGCGAACTAAAAGGTTAAAAATAATCTTTAAATATAAATATTTTGTTTAACAGTGATGGGACGTCCCACAATTCAGGATAAACTATTTTTTTGAGTAAGCTTACTATTAACATTAATGTAAAAAAAGCATGGGGTGCTATATCAGTTGTCTTATATCTTTTTGTCGTTGGCTGTTTGTAAAGGTAGAGTCATTGTCAAAAGTTGTGTAGAGAGCACCCCGCGCTTTTTTTTTTTTTTTTACATTAAAGTTAATTTTGTAAACAGTGACTTTATTCTTTAAGCTTATTCAAAAAAATTAGTTTATCCTGAATTGTGGGACGTCCCATCACTGTTAAACAAAATCTTTATATTTAAAGATTATTTTTAACCTTTTAGTTCACATTACTACGAAAGCGTGTTTTTAGTTTTTTAAACTACAATTTTATTTTTAACTTTTTAGTTCAGATAGTTTCAAAAGTATGTTTCCTACTATTGGCTTTTCTTCGCCAATCTCTCTTTTTCTTTGTGTTGTAGTTTCATTTTTAATTATAATTTCCACGAGTTAAATACAATTAAATGGTCAGCTCAGGTAGAGGTCCAATAGTAGGGTAAATGTGGAAGACTACTCTTCTATAATAGTACGAAGCAATGTTTCGAATACTTACTATTCAACATCACTTAAGCGACTGCAGACAGAGAAACCTTTCTGGATAGGAGACAGTGGAAGACGATCGTCGTCAGCAACCAAGGCTCGTAAATCACACACGGGAAACTGGAGATGGTCAAAGTAACGAGAATAGCAGGACGTTGCTAAGAGACTGCTGTATTGTCAACGGTTCTTAAAACGTGTGCAATTTTTTTTTCTGTTTTTACTGTCAAAGTAATGAGAATATCAAGATATAGCTATGAAATTATTGTATTGTAATCAGTTATCAATACATGAGCAAAATTTCAAACTATTTGGACATCTGGAATTGGGTTAAAATTAAATTGCAAAATTTCACGACATTCAACAATTTTTCTGTTGTTACTGTCAAAGTAATGAGAATAGCAGGAATAGCTATGAAATTATTGTATTGTCACCGGTTCTAAATATGCGTGCCAAATTTCAAACAGCTCGGACATCTGGAAGTGGTTCAAAATGAAGTTGTAAAATTCCGTTACATTCATACATACATACGTACAAGTCAAGCTAATATAAAGCGTGTAAAAATACAGGTGCACGGCGGTGAATAATGGAGTTTATTTTAGAAGTGAGATCACTTGTAGCAATTTCACGCTTCGTGTTCCTTTGGTTGGAATTTTTACGTGACGATACAAATGCAGGTTACCTTCCTGACATAAATGCGTCTATTTTTTGAGGTCATCTTTGGTTGTGTTGCAAATGGTTGTAATTCAAAAAGTTGTGAAGCATTCAGAAAAAAGAAAAAAAACTAAATTGGTGTTTTTGTGAATTTTCGGAAAAAAGATAATGCGAAGCAACTAACGGCAACTAGTACCCAAAGAAAACGACAACAGAAAACAAATTAAACATATTACGAAGCAAGGATTGAACCTAAGGACCCTAACCTTGGCGATATTCGCCTTAAACAATGTATTACATTTAACTCTACGAAATTGCGGTGTAAATGAGCTTCACAGATAATCGTAAGTGACTTTGTCGCAATATCAGATTCAAGTGGCTACATTTTTAAGCTCCACAGAATAAAACTCAGGGGTTGTTTTTATAGCTATCCCCACAAATAAGGCGTCTATTTTCAATTTCTTTCCGCTGTAGGCTTTTACAAATTTTTCTCAATTTTGTATTAAAAATGAACTTTCTTTAATAACAAGAAATAATCAGCAACAAACAATGAAAATAGTTGAAAAATTGGATAATAGGAAACGCGCCATTCGCAGCGGCAGCGTTTACGGACGAGTGTCGTTGCCCGCGCCAGGAAGCAAAGGAGCGTTTTGGCGTGGTTTTAAATAATTTAGATTTTAACTTATTTAAATAAGCATTTTCGTCAAAAAGTCAAAAGTACTCCGTGAATAACGTGTACCAATAAACAATTTAAAACCATTTTCAAGAAGTAGTCAATACCCAATTCAGTCGGTAGTGTTCATTTTGTAAAAATAATAACTTCTTGTTTCTTTAGATACACTCACACTTTAAAAACACTTTTTAAATCATAAACGCTAGTTAGAATGCAATTCTACAGGCGCCAAATTCTAGTTATTAATTTTATATGTCGGTAGAACTTTTATTGTACATGTTTATTGCTCCCAAAAGATTAATATTTCCAGTCGTTCAATATAGTATTATACACATTGGACATTAATGGGGTTAAACTTTACTTTTACTTTACAGGTTGTATATGCAAACTATTGATATTTTATGTATTTTGATACATCATTAATTTGTTTGTTTGTTATTTTTTCTTCGAGTTTTACCCGTCGTCGACGTCGAAGTTATTACACGCAGGAGGGAATCCGAGAGCAAGGAGTGGGAAGTCCATGGCCTTTTGAAGGAACTATACTAGCATTCACCTTGATCGATTTTGGAAAACCGTGCAAAACAGAAATCTGGGTGGCCGGGACGGAGATTTGACCAAACGTCCTCCAGAACGCGAGCCTAGAGCATTATCGATCACCCATCAACCTCGATATTCAGTTCTTATTCTAGCCTGTTAAAAGTTGGAGATATAGATCTTTTAAATAACCTAAAACTGTAAATTGCTTTGGAGAATTATCCTAGACGTAGCTACTGTATGTAATTAATAGTTCTGTCCAGCACCAAGCAAGCTGTCACATACAGTTGTATCAAATAAACCCAGTGCGCTCATCGTTCTCTCTTTATTCGGTTCTGCTCGCCTTACTTTGTCATTACTAGATTCCAGCGAGAAGCGTTTAAAGTGACGGGACGCATTCAGCCGAGAAGTTGGGGCCGCCAGCCACCTCTTATAATCGATTGCCTGTTAACCCGGAGGTCGCACGCCCGCCTGCACTTTTCTGCCCTAATGAAAAAAATTCCCACGGAGAGCTCGTGCGGGAGGGGCAAGCCCCCTTCCTGCCTCTCCCGCCCCCCCCCCAACCACCCCGGCCGGCTTTCATCAGACCAGAGGCACCGTCCAGTAAAGCAAGAAATACTGTCTCACACGTTGCTCTAAAAACAAAGAAAATTAGAGCAATATAAATCGTTAAAAATACAGTCTGACGAAACGAAAATTGTATGAAATATTTTAATGACTATTATATTCCTCAGATTGTGAAGGAGATATATTATGTAAAACTATGCATAATTTTGTATCTTAGGTTTCGCGTGCGGAGTATTTTGTTTACTTGACGTAAGAATAAATATTGGCAGTGCGAGAGCCACTCGTAAGTGTGGGCAGGTAACAGAAACACGCATGCCCAGGCTGCGCTTGAGAGCGAGAAAGTATTCTCGACTATGCAAGTACTCAGTGGCAGACGAATTTGTGTGATGTGGTCGAGACAGGCTGTTCAGAGTGTCTCATACTGAATGATTTTTTCAGCCAGCCTGTGTAACGGTTGATTTTGTCCAGTGTATTTGTATTGAGTCATAAAGTGCTTGGTCTTATCGGTGAGAAATACCCTCAATACCATCTCCCTCAAACCAGATTCAAGCTGTTACCATCACAAGGAAATGTTGAAATTAATGTACTGAAATTCTTCTTGGTTGAACTGTTTGGCCCATAACGTGCAGAATATTAAGGGGAACGAGGAGAAACAACAGATAACCTCTTTAACTGATTCAAATCCTGCACAGAACTCGCACTGCTATTCTCACTAGCGAACGGTTAGTTCCACCAACTCATTGATGGTTTCAGTTTAATAATTTTGGGTGAGACTCGACCTCTCCATCAGGCAACATAAAAGATCGCTGGATTAGTACGAGACGAATGTCGGCTTTCGTCGAAAATTTCTTAAAAGAGTTCATACTTATGCCCAGGTATATTATTTCTGTAGAATAAAACAATTGTTTATTGATAAAAACTTCTCGAGCTTCCAACCGCGTCAATACGTCGGACTCCCAGGACGTTTCGAGGGCCCAATTCCCCACTCTCATTTGCGGGACTACAATTGGACCCTCGAACAGTCCTAAGAGGGCGACATCTTGACGGGACTGAAAGATAAACACTATTTCCGTTCTTGCGACTTGGTTCATATGAAAAGAACAATTCATTAAGCCATAATTTTTATCATTACCATTTTTTATTACAAATACGGGGTTGTTTGGAAGCCACTTAGTCTCCCCGGTATGGCATCACCTTGGAGGGGTTACGAACTGTTACACAAGGGGGTGAAAATTCTGTGTTGCTTGTGTTTGGTTCCCTACAGCATGAACGAGCCGGTCGCTGTGCGTCACTGTGCAGGGGTCGCCGTGAGGCTCGGGGCGAGCGGGCGACCGTCGCTAAATCACTGGTGTCTTAGGCCCCCGATGGGAAGATGAAAATTGATTTGTTTCTCCGGCATCCGCCTGGCAAGTTAGACTCTTGTTGCTCCTGCTTCAACCAATGAAATGAGTACTAACTTCGCATCCATCGGGACTGATAAGTTCCCACAGTGGTCACAAGTGGCTCGCCAGAAGAGATCAGGAGCTGACATCAGTTCCCGGTCGGCTGGTTTATCAGCTTTTGGCCTGAGAGACGCAGCCTGCAATAATTTCCTGACAGGTCACGCCTATTAATGTCGAACAGACTGCCCCATTTCGATCGATTTTTCATTAGCGGTCGTATAAGAAACTTTCCCTAATGGGCTGCGACTCCTGAAATAAATTGACATTACGTAATTAATTAATAATTAAATTAATTCATTAATTGCAAGATACTTTTGACATAAATCCTTTTGCACTTTTCTACTAAAATTTCTGTCATTGTAGTAAGCAATCCTGAATCGATTAATCTATATCATATAATAAAACGGTCGAAAAACTGTGTCTATACACGAAATTTATTTCAAAAAAATTGATTGGACTATACACTAATGATGATAAAAATGCCATATCTGTCTCTATGTTCGTACATCACACATAAACCAATGGACAGATTTTAATCAAACGCTACATAGTGATAACTTACTTTATTGGTAAGGGTGTAAAATCTCTTTTCATCGCAATAAGCTACACCTTTTCCAATCATACAGAGTCCAAAACTATAAAATTAGAATTTTTTATCTCTCTCCATGAATATCGCAAAAACTGATGAACGAATTATAAAGAAACTGCCCGGAGTGATAGTTTATTTCACCTGGTAATATACATGATACGTTTTATCTTGATAACATACGATTTCGTGATGTTCAAAAGTGTACATTTTGAACAAAATCTACCTGTCCACGCATAACACAAAACAGATTTCAACGAAACTGTACATACTGATGTCTTCATTTAGGAAACTTTTTTTTTATCAGCATTAGCACAATGTTCCATATGAGACATAGGACAAAACCTTGAATTTTTTTTATTTTTTTTATTTTTTTGGTGTATGTGAGTCTCACGCAAAACTAATTTTTATCCCCAATAATGCCATAGTAATTTTTATTCGTCACATTGTAAACTCGCATCACCTAATCGAAAAATAAATGCTTTCCGTGCTTTGGGAAAATGATCTATGGAAGCATGTGTGACTGCTTAAAGAAGTGTGATGATGGTTGCAATGACCCACGCAACGGCGGCTTCATGGAATTACTCCTGCGTGGCATCTGTCGTCGGATTTTTAACTATGGTTGTTTCCACTTTCTCCAGTACGGAAGTGTATGTAAGTGTTACTCTTTTGTATCAATGAATATCTTGTGTATGCATGTACAGTGTGGCGTGTTATTTGGTAATATTAAGATGAATGAAGGAAATGGCTGAATGCTGTGCTGGCTCCTTCTTTAAAATTTCTCCACCAAGGGGTTAGTACCAGCCAACCTCATGTCGGACACCAGACAGTAACAAACGATTTGAGCCAGCCGGGAGTCTTGGTTACCAGACTAAATTATTCAAAAGAAATTTTAAAACTGATCTCAAATAAAGAGCACCGGTAATGCTGTTAATTGCTGATCTTAAACTGAAATCCTCTCTACGGTCTGTCAGCACAGCTGTGCTGGCAGGTCACGTGATAAAAGAAGTAAAAATTCTGAATTTCTCGAATCTGGAATTGACCTCTTTACTTGAATGACCAAATCTTTATAATACGATGGATTATTTAATAATCTCTTTCAAAAGTAGATAATAATCACCGAAATGGATACAACAGATTTTAAATTCGCTATACAGGGACAACAGTTTGAGTTAGTGGATCAGTTAACGTGTAAGAGTTTGCGAAATCTGAATGAGTTCTACTTTTTAGTCTAAACAGAAAGATGCGTTAACTGAGCCAGAAATACAACAAGTTTAAAATTTACCAAAACGCTGACGGAATTTAAAATTAAAATGGCAAAAGTAGATTCAGAAATTTAAGACTAAAATTATATAAGACAGTAATAAAAAATAATAAGAAAGGTGTAATTAGGTGACTAAGGAAATTGTCACCGTAGCATGCGCTCCGTTGCAATTTAATTCAATTAATAAGATGAAACCCATGTTGCATATATTTTGTCAGTGATGGTTATAGGCATGCAAATCTTACTGCATTATACCTTTTCATTCGACTGTTCAAGTAACTGCAATGATGTGACTATATACTTTGAAAGAAGAAATACATGCAATGCCGTTCGAATTTACATTAAAATTCTCCTCTTCCCTCCTCCACAACAAAGTTGTATGACTCGAGTAAACTTACGGGAGAGTTGAAGTAACTAAATAAAAATATTTTTCATCCTTTTTCTGAAATTACTATGCCTCGCTGGATATTTTGTACAGAAATTTAAAAGCTGAAATACTGACATATCATTAAAAATCTCTTTCATCAGTCTTGGTTGTATTAGTGTTTAGCTAAAATAACGTTATAATTGACTAGTGTAACCCCGTGACCTTATTTTGCGTATCGTTACGGGTCTAGAATAGTTTTTAAGGTCAAAGATTATGACAGGTTGACGTGAACTGTCCAAATACGAACTTGACATTTAATTCTCACTTTGCGTGAATAAAATCTCTTGAGCTTGAAGAACTCAGAAGTATTAATAGGCGTATTAAACGCGGACAAAGATGATCGCGCTATCGTATTATTGTTTCAAAGGCCGGCCCTGGCAGTGTAGGGGCTAGCACGCTGGCCTCGCATTGTATGGGCCGTCGGTTCGAGTCCGGCCGCGGGCATGGGTGGTTTTAATTAAGTGTTGTGTTCGTCTTGTGCTGTCCTTTCTATAGTGTCTACAATATCATCATGATTAATGCCTGATACAACAGTTGGTACAAACACAAATTCGAGCTGGCTAAATGGTCGCAAAGACCGAAGGCCATATATATATATATATATATATATATATATATATATATATATAAAGTGTTTCAAAGGTCGTGGTTGATAGGCTCGAACTGGCTGAACTAGAAACTTGACTTGTATTTTACCATAAAAGTTCACTCTGCATAATTTGACAAATTTCTCTTTCAAAGGAGTGTGCAATTGCTTCGAAAACATCACGTTGTTTTTTATTGAGGCTGGGTAAACATTCATAGTGTAATCTTTGGACATAGCGCCTGTAACGGCCAGAGAACTTAATACAGATTCCAGATTATCAAACAGTTGAGCAACTCCGAACAAATGAATTGCCAGAATAGTCGATGCGGTAACATATGTGCTCCGATGTCCACTTTGTTTTATATTGCTTTCGTTAGCGACTTGTTACTGAAAAGCAGTTTCACGTTTTTCAGCACTAAGAGTTATCGATTTTTAAAACTATGAAATGCTACGAAAAGCAAACACAATGAATTTATTATGGCAAATTAATTTTGTAGTAGCTGCTTAGCTATTAAATTTTAGACGTAGCCTCGAATTTCTTCTAATGATATCTCTGACCGCCGTTAATTTGCGAGGAACGGCTGGCACGCGACGTCATCGTTCTACAGCCAATAGCTATCAAGGTGAGTGAGTGAGTGATCTTAGGAAATTATATAGTAGATTAGAGAACGGAGACTTCCTCCCTCAGTGCTCCCAGCCTGGAGGTAAAACACATGGACACTCTAGAAGATTACGTTGTAGGCCTCATAAATGTTGCTATCTCGGTAGGACATGGACGACATCGAAGGCGAAGAAGAGAAATTTGTACCGCAGAAATAGCCTGAGTTTCTGAAATTTTGTCTTCCGGTGGAAACTTGGTGAATTCTGTGCTGTGGGAAGATGGGCGCCTGTAAATGTGATGTTCCTCGCGCGAGAGGGGAAGCATCTGTCTTAAAGAAAAATGACATAGAGACGTTTGTGAAGCGTGGTCACCAACGATAAAAGCGTCGTATGTATGCAGGTTATTGGTACAGGAAGATAAATGTAAGGTGGTGTAGTCGAGACTCAACTACCTCCCCGTTGCCAGCAGCTTACGGAAAATATGCACATCAGCTATGAAAAGGAATCCGTCAAGTATCGAGAGGTTTCAAAATACTTCTTATAGTGGTCGCAAGAGTCTACTGTGAACTGTAATTGCAATGTATGTTGTAACGCTTAATGACACCCTAATATACGAATACATTGCATTATCTCTCCTAAAAATTTGATTTACGACAAATATTTCACTATCTCTTCTATATATTATTTGCGCTATTAGTTTCAAATTTTTAACTTTTTGAATAATGCTTGCGTGTAGCACATTTAGCTGGTATTTTTACATTTCGATTTATACTTTAATACGGGTTATTTAACGTTTGACATAGAAATCAATTGTCAGATGCCGTGATGATATGAAGATTTAACTATAAACGTATTTTTTTTTTTTGTTTTCCCTTAAACTTTAAGAGGTATCTATGAAGATCCGAAGCTTTCCTACTATCTTATTGCATGTAATTGAATCTGATTTTATCAGAACTGTTGATCGAGGAAGCCAATGCCTCTGGAACTTCCTGATATCAGCTATTCGGCATGCTATAGTTTCTGGAACATTTTTTTTTACTTGCTTCGTCTGGAATTCATACTATTCCAGTGATTCAAGATACACTGCAATCATTTCTACTTCTTCTCGCTATGATGGACTCTGATTGAAGTCCACTGTTAGAAGCAGGGATTAAGAAAATTTGAAACAGATACTTCATTTTATAGATCTTTCCTTCTGAATTGTTCAACATAAGTACACGGTTTCTAGGAGAATCCACAAGTCAATACCACTCTGAGCCACATTAGACATGTCACAATACTGAATATTCACACCTGTTTGAACACTAATATACTAATGAAGGTTACATGTTCAACTATCAATTTTGGAATAAGCGAAAGAAGTTTCATTTTCATACCTACCAAAATGGAATTTTCCTACATTAGTAATTAGAATTTTTCTGAATCATTTGATCTGTTGTTTTTATTTGAAGGCAGCTAGTGCAGACATTTATCCCACTCTAAACGATCTTCTCTAGCATCGCCATTTGTATTAATAATCTTTCTTGAAGTCAATACGCAATACAGCACAAGACGGAGGCAACACTTGACTAAAACTATCGGTACCACAGGCAGGTCTGAAACCGCCGACTATCGCAACGAAAGGCCGACGCCGATTTTTTTTGTTATTATTTTTGCCATATTTGGACATAGCTTCCGTCATTAGATGTTAAACTAGTTTGATTGTTATTTTGTTTTAAGCGATAAATTTATCATTAGTTTTTCTTCTTTATTCTGCACATTACGTGTCTTAAAGATTTGACCAACAGGATTTTACAGATGGATAGAAGATCATCTGTGGTAGTTCTTACTTATTTTTTCATCTATATATATATATATATATTAAGAAATCTTATGTTGGTTGACTACTGAAAATATTTTATGATGACTATGTGAAATAACAGCATAGTTAAGGTGCGTCTTCTATATATAGATATATATGTAATAATATCTGTGGTTATTTCATCAAGAAGGATTTTCTAAAATATTTTGAAGAGTATATGGTAGTTTTAAAACGATTCTTTTTAATTGTGTTTGAAGCATTGAGTTTTATGATTCAGTATTTATGCTGACTAACAATTTGAATGTAGACGTTGGTTCGATGTATTTAGTAATGAACAGATCTGGGCTTGGCCGAGCTGAGATCGTACGAGGGCAAGCCAACAGGCGGTAGCGTCAGTAGTATGCAACAGGCAGTGCTGGAGAGGAGCAGGGCGCGGAGGCTGGAGGCAGATGAGACGACGCCGTAACTTATATCGTATTTCCATTCTACCTAAAGAACAAGTTTTAAAATATTACTGAAACTCTAAAAGTATGCTACCAGGGGTCTGGAGGTGTATAAAGAAAAGGGAGCACGCTTAAGAAGTCTGTGAAGCTGCTTGCGAAGTAGCAGGAATCTCATAACCAATGGCTTCAGGTTTCGAAAAGTAACACAACATGACGAAATAATAACTCGATATCTCAAATACAAAGTTAAAGTCAAGCTAAAAGTGCAAGTCAAGTGTTAAATGAAAAGGTTATGTCGGAAAGTAGACTGCTGGACAGCTTGAAATAATTTCGAGATACTTTACGTATTATTTTTATGAATGGGTTACAGTAGCGATATCTAGAATATACACGAATCTGTGATCTAAAAAGACGATAATCGATACATTAGTAGTTTGATCACAATACGTGTCATGAGAAAGAATTAAAGTAAGCGTAACAAAAAACTGTATCTGGAAAAATTATTTAAACAAAGTATATCGTTTCAACAGAATATTGATTAGTGACAGAAACAGCAAAATTTCGAATGAGTTAAATGTACTTACGTGACGAACGTAATGTCACAAAATATCAACACACATTTAAAATATTTATCTAACAATGAAATTATGCACGAATATGCTCACATAATCCGTTATAAGCAGTCAAAAATTAAAAGTTTCCGTTTGTACGATTTGAAGGTGTGTTAGAAATTTTTTTTAACCAACAAAATTTATCACCATGAGTACCTATTTTTTTTTTTAAGAAATTTTTTTTTATAAAGTGTTCGTTTAATTCAGCGTTTTTATTTTCTTCGGAACAATTATCCTATAATTGTGAGAACTCTGTTTTCGTGTGTACTCTTCTAGCAAGTTTCTTCCTCGTTGTCATCAGGGTGCAGATGGCTCGCAGTAGGAGGAATATCGTCCCGCCAGACTCGCTATGACAACAAGTGTTAACCTCGAGAGCACTCGGGGCAGCCGGCAGATAAACTTGGCCCAACAGTCCGGGAGATAGCATAGGAACACGGCGGTTAATGGCCTGTCCGCCCTCAAGTGCAGCAGGCCAGTGCAGATGGCAGGTGATTCCGTCAAGCTCCGCAGGCATTTAAGGGAAACGATCTGCACACGCTTCTTCTCACAACACCGCCCGTCAACGTCCAACTGTCTACTTTACCTCATAGACGGTATTATGAAAAGTACTAAACATATTTAGAATTATAAGAAGATATAAAAACTGTTAATGAAAACCCTGATAATTGTAATCTATGGCTTTATACAGGGCGTTCGCCGGGAAACGCAACCCACTGTTAGCGCTACAAGGAAGAAACTGCTCCCGGCGAGCGAGCGCTCAGTTTCCGGCATTGTTCGACCGTCGGCCGCGGACTATTTCATAATAATTACGCTTCATAAACTTCATAAACTTGTGTGCTAAACATTTAAATGTGACGTAATTCATTAGCTTACCTTATAAAAGATGCTGGAAGTGTTGACCCTCTTGTGTAATGCACATTTCACATCTTCTGAACATATTTCGAGACACACGCTGCCGTAACTGACTTAATGATTTTTTGGGTGACTGTTCTAGTCGAAAAGCGATATCGTCAATTTTCTCCTCTGTGAGAATACGGTTGACCGACAATCTCTTTTTGTTAAAAAATGAACCCGTTTCTCTTACTTTTTTAACCAGACGCAGAATTGTTGATTTAGCTGGCAGTAAAGCGCCAGGAAATTCGCGACGAAATTTACTGCGACACTTTTTAAACGACTTCTTCTTCACATATATATCGTAGAGAAATATTCTTTGTTGCAAACTGTAACGTACCATAATTTTACTCACACTCAAACACGGTACAGATTAATAAGAGTATGAAGCCCCAAACCAGCCAAACCGCAAAGAAACGTTTATTCACAACACTGATTAATAAGAGACTGAAGTCACAAACTATCTACAATGCAAAGAAACCGTTCTTAACAATGTAAGGGTCACTGCACTGCACTGTTGGGGCAGCGGAGGTGTTAAACAGTGCGGTGATTCACGGTGCCGAGTGACGGAAACTGCTGGCACGACTGACCGAGCAAGTTGCCGACGGCAACAGACTGGGAGGGTAGCGTTTTCCGGCGAACGCCCTGTATAAAGTAATATACCGAGACCGGTGCAGTAGCGGTTACGCTCGGCTCTGGAATTCGCGAGTTCAAATCCAGATTTCGGTTTCCCATGGTTTCCCGATACCACTCCAGGCAAATGCCGAGATGGTTCCTTCATGGCTGAATTCCTCCCTGTTACTTGTCTCTCAACCCTCTCCCGCCTCTAATGGCCTCGGCGGTGGCGAGCCATATAGCTTGGAGAAAAAAAAAAAATCATTAAGAAATCTCTTTCTATAAATCGAATTATTGTCGTTGTGGCTATCAGGCATATGTAACGTCGTTTAACAGTATCTCGAATTCCTTTCGTCATCATAATCAGTTTTTTAAATTGTAGAGGGATCTTACGAAAGCTATTGACTATCAAAACTGTTATGACGTAATGTGTAAATACACCACCATTCGCACTTTTTGTTTTGGTGGTAATACCTTTTGTCGACGATTCTTCACAAACAAAAGCTTCAGAAAATCTCTTTCCTAGTATCACTGACAGAAAAATTATGAATCGTGAAATAAATGTATTTGTATCGTACAGAAAGCTGTACAATAATTGTGTAAATGAAGATTAATGAATTCTCATAATATTAATTGTAATCAAACACTATTGTGATGTCAGTTTTCTGAGCCACTCTTGCGATTTAGTGCGTGCTATATATTCCACACAAACAGAAATTCCCACCGGGATTGTTAGTTCTTTTTGCGTCCTATGTCCCTTTATTTTGAAACTGAGAATTATAGCGATCACTCCATTTCTTCCCCAGCTACAGATGTTACAAAAATCTGAAACGACTTATGGGTATTCTCTCTACATAAAGTCACCAATCCTTCTGCAATGTTTTATTTTCAATATCTTTATACAAGTTGTTCGTTTCGATAGCTACATACCATTAAAAAAAATTGGTTGTTTCGCGATTGTTCCACTCGATGGGAAAGTGAGAGCGAGATATTGCGTTCTTGCAGTTTCGTATGACAAACGTGTGTCATCTTTCAGAAATAAGAAACAAATTTTACTCCCATCGGTATTTCAAATAAAAGCAACGCAACAGTTGGCTTCCCACAGTGAAATATCGATGGCGAGGAGATGGAGTTTGCGAAATGGCATTGGAAATCGAATCTATAACTTTTCGGGAAGCTCAATATAGCTGCATCAGTTTCCGAATACAAGACATTTTGCGTTCTCACATTATATGAAAAGTAATGGTTACTGCTCTTAAGCTTTGGACCGGCGACATCCGTTCAAAACAGTTGTTTGAATTTCTAACTGGTAAGAATTATCCAAATCCATGGAACATTTGTAAATTGTAACAAAACCACATTGTCAACATATATACTATAGATACTAATTACTATTAATCGGAATAGCTTACATTAATCGTGTAGCCAACATCGGAAACGAGAACGGAGCATGACTATTTTCTTATTTCAACAGTTGTTTACCGAGCGTGGTGGTGTAACGGTTAGCGTTCTGGCCTCTCATTCGGGAGGACGGCGGTTCGAATCCCCGTCGGGGCATCCAGATTTGGGTTTTCCATGGTTTCCCAAATCACTCCAGGCAATGCCGGGATGCTTCCTTAAAAAGGCCATGGTCGAATTCCTTCCCATTCCTTGCCCCCATCCTTTCCCGTCTCTAAAGACCTCGCTGTTGAGAGACGTAAAGCAGTTTAAAAAAAAACCAGTTGTTAATTGTAATGGAAGATCTTAACGCCCGCTGTGATACTTGAGAATGTGCTTTGTTCTAACCTTAACAGAATTTTCATAAAGGAAACTTAATATATACGAGTAGAATTTTATTTAATTTGTGCAATCGCAGCCTCCAAGAAACATACTTATTATTGTATTTCTGTTGACATTAATTCGTGGTTGACTTTTACTTCCAGTTTGCGCTAGCACAAACACATAGTTGAGACCAGGAGAAATATTCCATTGTAAATTACAGTATCCTATGTTAATTGTTTATTTAAACATAAACAATATTTTTCCTTTTAATGCTATCATCATTTAGAGGCGCAAACCTTTTCTTTACAGTATACTGTAGAAATTATTTGGATAGGATAAATAACTCCAACAGGGTGCTGCCGTAAAACCAAATCTCGAAATTTAATCATGCCAACGATAAAATTGATCCAAGGCAACTAACACCTAATGTTTTAAAAAGATGGTGAAGAAAAAGAAGAAGAAAAATGGGAATATAGGGTCACAGGTCATAACCACTTGTTTTGATCTATTTCCTTAGTTTGATCATTGTTGGACTTCTTAAAGTTGATTTAAACCACAAATCAATTGTACAGAGCCTAAAATAAGTGTTTAGGATAACTTGATCCGATCCCGGTGAAATACGAACTTGTCCTGTATTTCAACTCAAAAGCTCGGCCTGTAAAATTTGAATAATTTCTGTTTAGTCTGTAGATACGTAGAAGTAACAAAACGGTTGCTTTTTGCAGATTTATTATATTCTGAGTTTACTCCTAACACAATTTGCCCATTGTAATAGTTTACTGAACAGTGTTTGCCATGCCCTCTGTTGCTCCCCCCTGGTGTAATCGGGTGATCCACGACGCTAGCGTTCCAGACAACCCTTTTGGCGGAGACAGCAGACGGGTTAGCTGGAGGTAAAGGAGCGTTCATAAACTACGTGACTCCGTCTAGGAGAGGGGAGGGGGGTGGCTGGAAACCAATAGTCTGACAAGAGAAAACAGTACAAAACATCTTCTGGGATCAATAGGGAGAAAAAGCTACGTGCTGCGAGGGGGCGGGGGGGGATGGGGGGTTCACAGGAGGCAAAAATGTAGCTACGTAGTTTATGGATGCTCCCTAAGCTGCTCTAATAGGTGCATGTCGACGCAGCATACGTTTTAATATGGCGCCTTGAAGACTGGATACTGTGCCAGCTGTTAATCTACCCTCACTTGTAAAATCAGGGGCCATGAAGGGTGAATGTTGGTCGTCCTAGGACAGCTGTTTCATCAGAAGAATGGGCCACCTCAGACGTAGCCAGGATCTCAATCACGTTGCCGTTTTTTTGTTAGTTCGCTGTAGCTAGGGCCAACGTTTTTTGTTCGTTTTATTGTGATTTGTATATTATTGATCCAGTTGTATTTGATTCTCCAATGTTGTATGATTGTTCTAATTTGTATGCACAAAATCGCTGACAGCAATTAAGTCATGCTCGAGGACAGACTCGATCCGGGGTCTCCTGACACCCGGGGCAAACAACCAATCACAACGCCAGTGTTTACCAACCAGTGGCCCGCGGACCCTATCGTAATAAAAAGTAAATTAATAATAACGAAGGCAGAAATCGAGGCGTGAGAATACTGGACACAATGTGTGAGATGCGCTTCAAGCTATCAAATAACAGTTCTAGAATAGCCAGTTTCCTATAATTATTATTACTATTATTAAGGGGTCCTTGGCTAGTTCCTACAAGGTCCGCCGTTGGAAAAGGTTGGTAAAGGCTGACCTACGCTGCCGCGGTAGTCGCCTTTATTTTTTGCACTTCTGATAGACTGTTTGCCATCAGGAGCAGTCGTGTGAGGTGTCGGAGTTCACTCAACTCTAGTATCCTGGACCAGACAGCACGGCGTCTACCCTTAAAGCTACTGTCATGTTACTGAATCCCAAGTGTTTGCTGAAGGTATGCATTATACACAGTCCAGTCACATTAATGTGGTCACCTCTCAAAAACCAGAATAACCACCTTTGGCAGAGCGGACCGCTGCGAGGCGTGCAGGAAGAGAGTCAATTAGGTTTCGGAAGGTGTTCACTGGGATGTTGAGCTATTCCGACTCCAGTGCCGTGGCCAGCTGCGCTAGATTACGCGGTTGAGGATCCATGGCGCGAACAACCCGATCGAGGTGGTCCCACAGATTCTGGATTGGGGTTAAATTCGGTGAGTTTGCTGGCCAGGGGAGTAAGGTAAACTCATCCTGGTGCTCTTCGAACCACGCACAAACACTGCGAGCTGTATGACACTTCGCTGGTAGATGCCATCATTCTGAGGAAAAATTATTCGCGTGTAGGGGTGGACATGGTCCTCAAGGACAGATACGTACTTGTGCTGATTCATCATGCCTTCCACAATGATGAGTTCACCCAGTGAATGCCAGGAAAACATTTCCCAAACCATAATGCTCCCTCCTCCACCCTGGATCCTTCCGGCAATTGTTGCAGGGTGTTTCACGCCGTATGCGCCAACGTCCATCTGTCCGATGGAGCATAAAACGTGATTCGTCGGAAAAAGCCACATGTCGCCACTTTGTGGACGTCCAGTTGTGGTACTGCCGTGCAAATTCCTGCCTTCGTCGCCGATGAACTGCAGTCAGCATAGGTGCATTAACCAGGCGTCTGCTGCGGAGGCCCATGCGCAGCAACGTTCGCTGAACCGTTGTTGAGGATACACTCTTGGTAGCCCCTTGGTTCATCTGGGCGGTCAGTTGCTCAACATTTGCATGTCTATTTGTCCGAACGCATCTCCGTAGCCTTCGTTCGCCTCTGTCATCTATAGCCACGCCGCTGATTTTGAATACTGCCATTTTGCCATGCACGGTAAACTTTCACCACGGCGGCACGTGAACAGTTCACAAAATTAGCCGTTTCCGAAATGCTTCCACCATTGGCCCGAAAGCCAATAATCATGCCCTTTTGGACGTCGGATAAATCGCTACGTTTCTGCATTACGCCAATAATTGAAATGCTTTCCAATGCCCTAGGACATCCTTTATATACACTCCACTGTAATGTGCTGCCATCTGCCTTCTGTGATTGGTTATTTCACTTTGACGTTGAAAGTAGGTGGTGGTCACATTAATGTGACTGGACTGTGTATATGCATCATGGAAATTACCCTGGCACTATTCTTCTAAGGCTGCAAGGGGAGCCTTGCTAACAAGAGAACATGCATTGCGGGAGGAGCCTTATTTTGCCGTCCCATAGGGTATCCGTATACAGCAATCACTTGAAATTTCGGCACTTAACCTGGTGTACCTGGACCTAGAATCCGATATAATCCCTCGCTAGACAGCATGGCGCTTACCGTTAAACTTGTTGGTGAACTACCAAATCCCATGAATGTGGGTAATGGGCGTTACCTACATCATTAGTTGTACCGCGGGGGATCTTCCAAGTGACTCGCAGGCGACTCTTCAAACGTTGCGAGGGAAGCCTTGCAAACTGGAGTGCTAACAGGAGGGACCTGTTGACCTGTTGTAGTGGTAGATAGTTTCTTTAGGTAGTGAGTTCGCTGGATGGCTCCTGGGAGTGTTAGTAAGACAGGTAACTCCGATGACTACTCTGCCCATGTCTGTGTGATTCCTACCGAAAAGCGTTTCAAGGAAGATTGAATGCCGCCAGCTAATCCGGCCATGGGGAGGACGTCTCGCCCCTCCAGAATGTCTCCCTCATTCCCCTCCCCCCCTCCCAGTGCCTTCTTCTGCGCCGGCTGTTCTCTTCCGCCCAGGCACACTGTTGCTGCGCCATAGTGCTGCGAAGTGGTCCCAGGGGCTTATCTGGCAGTGGATGGCGAGGCCCCACTCCTTTGTCCGTTACTGCTATTGTGATGCCGTGGCCATCTGTTTAGTTCAGACCACTTATTTTCCTACGTTTAGCTCTTCGTCTCCGCTGTCATCCCCTTTCGTAACGTGGATTTTATTCTTAAATAGCAGAGTTCCCGGCGTTGCCCGGTATAGTTGGCGTCGATTTACCCGTACACTATTTGTATTCACCAAATGAGAAATATGTGTACCAAGTTCCAAGTTTCATAAAAATCGTGCCATCTATTTTCGGAATTAAAGCAAATCTAGATTCACCCGCAGCCTACCCGGAAAGGGGTGGGTTGAAGTCTATTTGTTCGTACCCATAATTTGGCACCAGCCATTTCCGGTACTAAAGTAAACGTTGATTTAGCACATAACTCTCAGAACAGGATGGGTTGGATGCTTTGATGCGGAATGTCAGTTTTCATTTTGGTCCAGGCTACATTTCAACCTAATTACATTATCTGCTAATGTTCCTGCTCGAAAATCGAAATTACGCTCATTAATATATACCACATACATAAAAAAGTATCTGGAATCTGTCTGTTTATTCGAACATCGCGTAGAAAATACAGATTTTGAATGGATTTTCAGAATTTTAAAGCTTGTAGTTAAAGTTAAAATTTAACGCATGTTTTAAGATTTTACGATACACTTACTTCACGAATAATCTAACATTACCTCAAAACTGGAGGTTCAAGTTTTCACAGTATCAAACTTTGGGTGTGTCTCATTATGCTGCCTCATCTGCCGCTGGAGCGGGAAATTTTCTCATTATGCTATCTCATCTGGCACTGGAACTCAAAATTAAAATCAGTTCCGTACCTGTACAGTTGAATATCAAGCATTCAGAATTATTTATTAAAATTTTATTTATTGATAGCAAGAAAGGCTCATTTCTACGTAAAAACCAGTTGTTATGCTTAGGTTCTGTCAGTAGTCGGCGATTGTAGTTTCACTGTCTGATATAACTTCGACGTCAACGATGTTCTCTGGCGTTTATTTCATAATAGGCTATTTGACAGTATTCAAAATATATTACAAATTGTAGTCATTCGCGTAGATTAATGCTTCAGGAAGTTATTTTTGTTAAATTTGAAAAGAAAGATGGATTGTTTTTAATTAAAAAAGCGAAATAAGAATCAAATTTTTCTTGCCTCCTGTCACGTGACCGAAAAACGCTCTGGTATTGGAGATCGCTTTAGTGACGTCACATGCCGGTAGGCGCTACGGCTGCGTATGGAATGTTTCCCGCTATCCAAGTTTTCAACTATTTGTTGCTGGTTATCTTTTGTTAATAATGAGATTTTGCGTTGAATATAAAATGAAGAACAATTTGTAGAAGCCTACAGCGGAAAAATGCCATAAATTATTTGTCGGACTAGATATAGAAACAACCACTGACTTTTATTCTACGGAGCTTGAGAATGTAATAACTTCAATTCTAGAATCATTTATATTTAAACTGGAAGTTAGATATTAACAGAAATCCTTCATTAGAATGACTAAAATTTTAAATTAAATTAGTTGTTTTAGCAGATATTTACGAGAAAAATGCAAGTGCAGTATAAGGTAAGCACAACAGTTAAATAACTGGATGTTATGCACAATATTTCTTAACTGTGGATAAATAATTTTTTTTTCCAACGAAACTGAATTTATTCTTTATTTATTTACGGACCGCGTTCACTTCAACGCACGTAGAAACTGTGATGTTTAAGTGTTCACTATTAACGAGAAGAAAAGTAACGATGCCTTAGTGTCCAGGGAGCTGCAGGGTTGAAGAATGCTATAGAAATTTGAAGATTCTTTATTCGAACCTTGATTAGGATAATATTTTTTTCGTGTGTACATTTTTTTCTTTCTGTTTGCCGTTTATTGCTTTGCAGAATCTTGTTTTTATTAGAAGAAGTATAAAACGTCATGCAACCGTTTTAAACATATATTGCTGTCATACAAGCAAACATATATAAAAAGATAACCTCCTGCTTTTAATTTTGAAACATACCCGACATACATCATCATTGCAAAAAAAAACCAAGTACTCGGCGGTGAATTTATTTTAACAATAACATTTCACGCTAATCTCGCAACAATTCTGGAACGCTTTAAATACTTTTTGTTAGAATTTTCTCGTGACGATACAACTGTAAGTTGTCTTTCTGACATAAATGCATCTATTTAAGCGGTATTTACTTTTAATGCGCAAGTAATTTTAATTTTTTTTTTTGAAACTTTTTATCGGTGTGCAAGTAACGTCCAGTTTCATTTTTGAAGTCTTTTTTGGTTATGTCTCAAACGTTTATAATACTCTTGCTATCCAAACATTTGTGAAACATTCGAAAAAAAATAATGTTTTGGTGGATTTTAGAAAAAGAATATGTGGTGCTACCAACAGCAACTAGTATCCAAAGAAAACGCTCACAAATAACAAAAACATATTCCAAAGCGAGGATCCACCCTAAGAACCCTAACTTTACTGATACTTGCCTTAAACATCGTACTACACTATCTCAAAGAAATTATGGTGCAAATTATATTTACAGTAAATGATATGAGACTTAGTCGCAATGTCGTCTGGGTTTCTATGAGCAAGTTGCAGCGAACTTTTTTTCCTATTTCAGCTAATGCGGGAACACTTATGTTTATTTGGAGAGTTTTTATTGTTGTGGTTGTAGATTGATGTACTACACACTATTTACAAACCATATTTCCAACAATTTATACACAAATTCAGAGAAACAAACCAAACGTTACTTACGTAGAATGAGCGTCCTGCTGGCGTGTGACGTCACGAGTGTCTTTGGCCCGCGCCAGGCAGCACAGGATCGTTTTGGCGGGCTTTCAAATCCTCTAAATTTTAACGTTGAATTTTACGTAAAATAAACACTTTTGTCAAAAAATAATTAGGCCCTACTCGGTAAATAACGTGTATCAATAACTATTTGAACCATTTTCAAAAAATAGCCAATTATTAATTTACCTATTTTCCTCCTTGTACAGTTTATTCTCCGCATTTAGTAAGGCCATTTATGTGGTTTAAAGAATGCATAAGCTCAATTTAAGGAAGAAATCGGAAGATGCTACAATACGGCAATTATATTTTACGAATAAGGCGTATGCAACATCTAGTTGGTGTTAGATCTTTAGTGTTTTACGTTGTACCTTCAGAATTTAATTTACTGTCCCGGCGTTATATAACGTTAAAACATAAGAGATACCAAACAATTCAGTTTAGATTCTAAGCTTTAAAACGGTGTAAATCCTATCAAAATCTGTGAAGTATGTTTTGATTTTTTCTGGAACAAATATACCCGGTTTTCGTTTTATAGATATAGATTAATAATTAACGTTCTATTAAAATGTTATGTAATTCGTAGTATTTTTCACGAACGCCAAATTGTATCAGTTTACTTCCTGCCTAATGCTACCTAATTCAAACTATCCAACCCTCTGACGATAACCGCACTGTGACCATTTTGAAATTGTTATTACTTGATGTGTTTTGATTACCCGTGGATGTATTACCGAAACATTGCCAGGTTGTCGTAACAGCAAAATACTGAAGTTTAAATATAATCACTTATGTTTATGTTTGAAATATTACCACTTCTACAGCATCTTCTATCATAAAAATGGACTGTGGTGAAATGCGGCCAGCTTACAAACCTGTAATATATGTTATAGCGAAACAATCGTATTTATCGTGCCAAGAAGTAAAGACTGTACAGATATTGCCAAAACTATTCATATCAAAAATTGAAATTATTCATAATGTGTTGAAGTATCAGATGTATAACTGTTGTGTTAAATTAAGACCTATTTTAATATATAGATACTAGGCTGTAAAAATGTCTGCTACATATATATAAATCTTGTATCATTAATCGTCTTAGTTATTTTTTACTGCACTAGTTCACTTTATTACTGTTTCTTATTTTAAATAATCATTACTACTTCTGGATTAACAAATGTCTATTGGCACATCTTTCTAACACTGTTTTTAACGTATTACACTGACATATTTAATTTAAATTCCTACCGTCTAGCGAGATTATGAAAACATATCATCTGTGAAGCATACCACCCAGAGAGAGGCAGAGAGAGAGAGACTAATATTTTGCTTGTCGTGTATCTGATCTCTCCCACATCCTGGCACTTGAGTAGTGTGAAGATTCTCGGACCGCGTGCGTGTTGTAGTGTATGACGTTACTTCGAGTGTTAAAGGCGCCTGGCTACTGAACAGGCACTCTCAGAACAGCTTCCGAATTTGGGAGATATTAACTTGCTGTTAGCCTTTTTTTTTGCAGTTTTGTCTTAAGTGGGGATTAATTTTCTTTCCTAATACCTTTGGTTTGGTTCACTAAAGATGGCTGATTCCACCAGGAGGTTAGTGTGAATGACCGCTGAGTGTTGGTCTGGAATTCTCAATACGGCCAACTGGTAGCATGCTTTTATAATAAATTAATTATTTCACTCAGCTCTCTACATAGCTCTAAACTTTTGCTCACATTTGAATATTAAACTCTAATTTTCCCTATTATGAGATGCATTAATATTAAAATACACCTCACAATAATGAGCATACTGTCCACTTACGTTTGAATGTAATGTTGCGTTACACCATAGATATGTTGAATGTGTTTCAACTCATTATGTCTATATCTTCATCCTATTGCTGAATGGATTGTGATGAATATATATTAATCTTCCTAGCCAAAATTTTAGGCATTCGCGACGCTCCCAAAGCACGGAGTCTAGTGTGTGAGTGGTTGTTTCTGGAGCCTTGTATTCGGGACGGCGCGGGCTGGTTACCCGGTTCACACATTCTGATTTGGGGGCATCCATAAATTACGTGAGGTTTTTTCCGGATTTCTGGACCCCTCCCCCTTCTGGTGATATTACGTGAGATCTGGTCCGCCCCCCCCCCCCCTGGTGAGATCTGTTCCGTCTGACCCCCTTAGAAATCACACTCGCAACTTTTTGAGACCTTTTTTTTACACCCCCAATTTTCATTGAAATACCCCGTAAAATCGACTTTCGCGTCATTTGTGGACTTTTTATTTAGCTCTATGGTCCAAATTTTTTTTATAAAACCTCACGTGAGATTTCCGTTCACCCCCCCTCCCCATTGGTGAGATTTATCCGGACCCCTCCCCCCTATTTCACCTCATGTAATTTATGGACGCCCCATTTCCGTTGATATAGGTTTCCAGAAAAATTTTGTCGAACATCGGGATGGTTCTCTCGAAACGCCACGGCCAGATTTCTTCCAATTCCTCGCTTACAATCCTCTTTCGGCTCCATTGACCGTAAAGACCTTATTGAAAAAAGAAGGTTTCAGTATGTTCAAAGAAGACATAAAATGAATGTAATGAGAAATGGGACCGTGCGCGGGTCTTTGTTGCTTTCTACGTAGCGTGGTAGTAGGGAACAAGCTTCTTCTTCCTCTTCTTGTTCACCACCTTTTTCTAACATTTGGGGTCGGCTGTCTTTGACTTGCGACCAGTCCCGTAATATCTTTATATCTCCCCGATCTAGTGCGCGGCGACTCAGCCACTGGCCATACTGGCGGCTTAGCAACAACTTCATAACTATAGGATGTTTCTATCGCTTTACAGATTCCCTCATAACTGCGAGTGTTGCCACTATAGAATTAAGGACACAATCAGTTAGGGAGCGTCCATAAACCACGTAGCTCCATTTTGGCCTCCTCTGAAACTCTCCCCTTTTTTTACACGTAGCCCGATGTGGCTTTTGTCTCTACCCCCCCCCCCTCCCCCGCAGCACGCAGCTTTTTTTCCTATTCATTCCAGAAGAAATTTTGTACTGTTTTCTCTTGTCAAACTATCGTAAATAATAATTAAATGTGACGGAAATAAATATTACATGCTGTCTGGTGGTCTGTACCTCATTTTAACTGTGACAAATAAAATGAATGGAAAGCTACGTGGCCTAGCACGGAACTTCCTCTCCCCACGTAGTCCAGCGTACCTTCCAGCCAACCGCTCCCCCCCAGAACCTAGCCACGTAGTTTCTGGACGTTCCCTTACTAGAAAATAAGTGTAATTTAAGTAACATGTGTTCTGGACCATTGGGTGTAGTCCCTTTAGCACTATAAGTATTGCTGGCAGAGTGTCTGCAAAATTCATGGAGAATGTGTCTTGGCAGCTGACTAAAAAAATAGAAAAATACAGTATAAAAACACACCTTAGCATTTCATGCCAATATTTAACTCAAACTCTTCATGGTAAATCATTTTTTTTTTTCTTTTTTTTTTTTTTTTTTTCTGGAGTGATTAGATGATTTAGATTTCAAAATCACTAATCGGAAAGTAAATTATCTTGATAAGTTCTGTTCTACATTCTGGAGAGGGCGTATTGTATCTTAGTGATAGTACTGATATTGCTGCTATTTTTTTTCATTTATTAATTTTATCTGCTAGAAAATGTGCAGTCGCACTTCATAGTGAAGCCATCAGCAGGTAAAGGCCAATTGATCAATGTCAATAATTGTGTGTGAACTTAGAGGTTTGTCGTCAGTGAGGTTGCAAACACCACTAGCGTGACGGACAGTGCGTCACAAACACGCAGCATTTATAACCATCCGTCTACTGTCATATTACGTTACGTCTCGGGAAACAGTTTTTAAAACGTAGCTGAAATGTACTCTATCGCGAATTGTTAACGTACGAGCGATCCATTCTGAAAACTGAGCGTGGTGGGTGAGCGGTCTACGCTATGGCCTCTCATACGGGAGGACGCCGGTTGGAATCCACGTCTGGGTATCCAGATTTGGATTTTCCACGGTTTCCCCAAATCACTCCAGACGAATGCTGAGATACTTGCTTCAAAAGCCCATGACCGAATTCGTTTGCGTTCCTTGTCACCAGTCCCATCCCGCCTCGACGTCGACGAGGCGTAAAGCCATAAGTAAAAAAAAAAAAAAATTAAAGTCAGCAGGATTCTTGACTTGTATGCTGGAAAAATGTTTGTGTCAAGATTGGCGTAGCATAAGACCGTATGTATACATATCCCATTGTTATTTCAATCAGGTGAAGAATTTTGTGAAACACAAATAACATACATTCTAAAAGATTTTTAGTAAGAGATCGATTACACGCGGAATCAGCTGACTGGGGGAACAGGATTTCTGTTTTGTGTAAAGTGTTTTAACCGTTTGCGCTCCGGACATATCACGATGCTGTGAAGGCGTTACTGTGATGCGGATGCTGCGAGGACGCACGGTATCAGTTGTAATCGATCTGGCAAACCACTTTGCACTTATCGTGTGAGAACGCACACCGTAGCTGAAGACCTTTCACAAGGTAGATTGAAACTAACAAGACAATAGTTCCGGTATCATAGGATACATCCAAAGTCCTCAAGACACAAAGCCTTGTCCAATGTTCTCTGTATAGCTCCCATGGCTGCTGTACTCGCTGAAAACTTTCATCAAATTTCTGAACGTACCCTCGGAAATGACAAGACCTTCTAGCCTACAATTATTTTAAACCAACACAGAGCTCAACTGTACTATATACGAGTATAAGCTGCTCGGAACTAAGACGATATTATCTTGGTTGTCCGCGTTGTCCACGATAACATAATAAAACCCGAGTGGCGACGTGGCCCCATACTTTTTCTAGTGAAACAACGTTTCTAATAGTACCGGAGCCCTTAAGTATAACAATCTTATCACTTCTACAAAATAAAGTCTAGAACTTGATTACCAGTTTATAAACATTCTGGAAAATGATACATAGTAAAACGTATACCTACTCCAAACATTTAAAGAAAACAGCAATATTAAAAAAAAAAAAAAAAAAAATAGCGGCTGAAGGCAAACAGATAATAAGTGAATCCAGACAGAGCATAAAAAACCAATCACCATCCACAAATTCCACTATCATTGAAGGAACTGTCATTCAAAGCACACGCCTACAATAGTATGAACGAAAATCAGTACAAACGCGGGGTTCTAGGATATCTACCGGAAATGCAGATGAACTTGGAGTAAGCTTATTGTAAACCTGAGTAGCTAAAAACGAAATATTAACGTGAAAAAAAAAGGTTGAGCCTGTAAGGCTGTTCTGCAAACCCTACGGTGAATGAAACGAATATTCTGTACAGTGTGAAAGACGGTTGAACCAATTATTCGACTAAAAAGTTACTGCTGTTCTGTTCCTAAATTAGGAAGCAGATTATTTTTTTACTGGAGCTATACAGCTCGCCGGCAGAATGGCTCTATATTCGTGATTTGGTGGTGATAAGGAGTGGGAAGAAAATCTGCCTTTGTCTTTTAGGAAGAACTGCTATGGTAGTGATTTGGAGAGAGAATGGCGGGACAGGGGATCGAACCTACAACATCCCGAATACCTCACTCGTGTTCCACCGCTGATCAAGCAGTTATTTTTCGCATCCTACTGCCGGAATTGCCTACACCAAGTTTTACGGTATATCTTACTGCTTGTATTGGAAGGATGAAAAATGTTTCCGGAATCCAAACGGAGGTTAGACAGAGGCACGAGAACAGATCGAGTAATCTGATATTATATAGCGAACACGGTGTTACGCTCCACAACGAACACCTGCTTTTGTTTATGACTTTACGGGTTGTCGACATTAGAGCCTGGAAAGATCTTGAGGCAAGGACTAGAACGAATTTAGCCATGGTATTCTGAAGGAACCATCATGGAATTCACCTGGAGTGATTTCGGAAATACCATGAAAAACCGTAATCTGGATTGCCCCCTTCCAAATACCGGGTCCTAACGTTAACGGCTTATCCACCGAGTTCCACCTCATTTGGTAATAAACTTTGCATACTATCTGAAAATAAAATTATAACTATCTAACAAAATGCGACCATAGGTATATCGAATAAAAGCTGTTCGCATGTATGGGGAAGGTCACTGGTGTTAGTTGTTATAATTCTTTTTATTCCAATACAGTAAGCTTCAACTATCATTCCTACTCAGATATTGTAATTCTGGATAACGTAAACCGTGTATTAGTGTTCGATTGTGATGAGAAAAGTTCTCTACACTGACTATAGATAACGATTCCCAGACTTCTTTGGAATATGGTCGACTCAGCCTTTCTATCACAACGTGTAACATCTGCCACAAGCACGCAATTATAAGCGGCTATCGAGTAGGCAGGGCTGCAGATAGCTGCTGGGACCGAGATGGCGTTGACGATGCTGAGCAGAGCAGATGCAATACACATGCACGCCTTTCAGTTGGTAAACCCTTCACCTACATAGAAATATTACATCTACACATAGCTCTTACTATGAAACATGTCAGAAAAGTTGTCTATTTACAGCGAATATAGGCAACAATAGAAATTAATGTTCTTCATGAAAGCCAACTCCATCTGGCGTGGTTCCAAAGGGAGAGCAGTTAAGTGTACTTGTTATTTAACGTAAAGGCGATGTGCAAATTTATTACAATAGTTGAGACGTAAGATATATAACATACTTTAGGCTGGTCTGCCACCGAAAATATCTGTCTGGATACGTCAAAAGTTTTAGAGTGGAAACTATACCTTTTTTAGTTTATAGAAGACAGACATATTACTATATAGTGCTTATGATTTTAATCAATGATGCTGGCAGTATATTGAAAAGTAAAGTGTTTATCGGTTTTATAGAGACGAGACAACTAAAACAGAAACGCATGAATTTCCAGATGTATCAGAAAAGTCTTAATGAAATACGTTGTGAGAGGTCGTCTTAATGAGATGCAGGATACTTAACCTCAAACAGTTACTTCTACTCTCGGTAACTCATACAGGACTTTGGTAATAGAACCAAATCAAAAGAAGCCTTATCTTTGTAAGCAACGATTTAGGAACGAAGTTTAATTTTCTGTACGCGTTCTTAAATCTATCTATATAAAAGAGAGCGTCAATTAAAATGCATTTGATAAGATTAAGCAAGAGTAACTTTGTCCTGATGGCAAATATTGTAACACGTACGTTTGCGATTGCCGCGCTGTGTGCAGTGGTGAACAGACAGGCAATAGACGGCCTCATTACTAGGTCTGCACTGCTCACTCGACAGGACGATAAATCTGGGCAGTCGTAAAGGGCGAAGCTTTCTCTCCGGCGGTGTAATTAGTTGGAGACTGTCAGCCAGAAACCCCAACACATCCGCTAATGTCGTCGTCCTTCCTTCTCAAATGAAACTCCCTGCCACACAAAAACAGAAGCTAATTTACTCCGATCGTTAATAGTGACAACTGAAAATGATTGCTTGTCTTAGCTTTTGTCCCACTAACATCCCCTGCTCGGAAAAACACAAGTCATATTTCGTGCGGAAAACAAGCTTCAAGAAATTGTTTTTATTGTGGCCCAACTTCGTATGACGTTAAAAGATACTTGTTTATAAACAAAACAACTAGAAATAGTTCAAGGTTTCTCTTGTCAAGAGTCGTATAACTGATGTATGTCGTACAAACTGTTTGGAACAGAATTTGAAGTGTACGTGATCTTCTGAAATACAAGAGAATTAAGAGTTTGATTAGGTAACTTAGCAGATCAATACTTTCAGCTTTTATGTATGGGATGCTGTTAGAAAACAAGGTAATTTTAAAATTAGCGTATCGAAGTAAGTTTGTCTATTTGGGACCCAGAATGCATGTTAAATATTTTGGAATGAAGTATTAATTTTTAGAAAATGCAAGAAATATTGTATTCTCGATTTAACTGGATTTTGTTACGCATCAATCTTTGTAAGATATGGAAACCATATGTACGCCTACCTGTTCAAGATGTCTTCTATAATAATTTTAATAAAATTTGATCGCAATGTTTACCAGATTCAAAAACAATTGTTACATAAAGGATAAACATTTGTTGCATTTTTAACTGAGATTAATAGAAAATAATTTGTTGCTTAAATATTTATAGCCGTAATTCCCATCTGAAGCTAATTTCAACGTTGTAATAAGTGCAGTGGAAATACTGTATGGACTCAGATTTACGTTTCAGATTTCTGCATACCCTAATATCCACAATACTCCGCAGCCTCTACATTTGATGTACAATATACGGCGCACATTCATGATAACGGGATGGTCTTGTATTAAAGAGATACACATATCTCTAGCGTCAGAAAAAATAAATAATCGAATTTAGAGAACGAGAAGGCTCACATTGGTTCCAAAAATTGTTTCATGGGTAAATTGATTTTGGCGCCTAGTCTTAAGAGTGTTTGAAAAAAAAGTAATTCTTTACTTCCATTACTATTTACTTTTGTTTCTTAACTATGTAATTAAGTGGAATGAATATTTAAAAAAATGCTCTTGTAATCTTGTCATCGTTTAGGTAACGCACCTGGCCTTCGTTACCGGACCAATTGCGGCCTGAAGTGTTAATATAAAATCGATATTTTGAGCTTATTTAACAAGACTTCTATTTAGTTACGCATCGGCGATGAAATGAGTTGCCAGAACACGGAAGGGAAAGTGTGTATTCCGTTTAGATTAACATATGAATTTTTAGTTCCCTTTTATTTGTTTATATTCGTACGATGGAGATGTATTCGTTATGTTATTTGTCCATTAATATATAAGGTAAAAACTTTAATTTTCAAGTAGCAATGTTAGCGGAGGCTTTTACTGGCTTAAAAGTTTAGCCTGGGTGAGAATGACAACTGGCATTTGTCGTTACAGCAGAGGGCGTGACTAATTTGTTTGCTTTAAAAAATAATTTTAATTGTTTTCATGAGCGCCATGTTACTGAAAACATCATGGAATAAAAGCAGTTCCACATTTATTGTGATCTATACGGTCTAGACTGGGTTCAAAACTAATATTACGTGGCATAATGTAAGTTATTAAGATTTTTTTTTGCTTTCATTGACGCAATATTACTGACATTATTATTTCAGGCTTATGCAAGTAGTTCCAAGTGTATCGCGATGTAAGACACATTCGAAATATGTGCAATACTTCAAAATGGGGGTTATGAGCGTTATTTAATAACAATCATTTTTAGTTAAGCAACTGGGGAGAAAAGATTTGTGGGATGTGAGATAACAACCACAGAATTAGTTAACTTGCGTAAGTAATAGATAAAATAATAAATGGCATGTTTAAGTTGGCTAGCATGTAAAACAAAGATTTATGCAATGAACATCTCTGACTGTTTCGATTGTTTTGTTTTGTTTTACTCGATATAGTAGACTGGCTTAGGAAATTGTTGGTTTGAGTTTTTCTTGTTAAACTTGTGAAAGTTTTAAAATATTGAGAGTACAATAAAAAGAAAATCAAACCGAGGAGAATTATTTCCAATGACTGATGAATTAATTATTTTTTTTAGAGAAAGGCGAGGCGGCTAACGTTTGACATTTTTGGATAAATTCAAAAGTGCATAACGGGCCCAATCAAACAGCAGAAGTAAGTATTAACCTCGCAATTGGCGAACCTGGACCAGGATTATGGGTGTTAATTAAGATGATTAACATAACACCTTAAACGTCTGGAGTTTCTTCTGAAGCAGCGTTATCAGTTGAGCAGCAGCAGAGAACTGATCTACGGTCAAGTAAGAGAATTCCAGTTTTCATTTTGTTTTTGGGGCTGCAGTGTCAACGATCAGATTCCAACAGGAAGGATATTAACTAAATTTTGAACACGCAGTAAATTATTATGAAAGTGGAATGAAAGTTGAACTTACAAGTTGAGTTACATTTTGGTAAAGAACAGTTGCAAAGTTAATTTTTTTCATGTGACAAAAGTAATTAAAGGGGTAAAATTTGTGATTTTAAGAAATTGTAATTATATGTACAGCCAAATTAGTTAAAAGAGCAAAAGATTAGTATTTTAAGCATTTTCGTATATATGTGTCGGCTTTGTTTCCAAGCCTGAGGCGGTAGAATTTTGTTGTTTCCTTTCAGTGGTAAAAACATGTTTTTCAGCAGTTACGATAAAAGATTGTAAGTAAATTGGTACCTTTCTGTGTCTTCCTAAAAAAATTGTGTTGCAGAGTTGAATGTGGACAGCGTTGTATTGTTGTGGATTAGAGTTTTAAGTTTTTAATATCGATTGCGGTTTAAAGAATTTCTGCTAAGAGTAATAATACCGTTGTGTTTGCTTGCATTATGAAATTTTAAATGTCAAATTATTATGGAAAATAAGTGTGGAAAATTGGTTAGTGAGTTGGGAGAAACAAATAGTAATATGTCAGAGGGGGAAACGGTAAGTTCCGGAATCTTAAGTTTTGATGGGGAATATGAAAACCTAATGGGTGTACGAGGAGATAGTAATTCGGTGCAAAATAATTTCAGTAGTAGTCCTATTAATACCGGGGATAAAGATGAGGTTACCGGTTATTTTCCAAACAATGATCTCAGCAACATTGATGAGGATGACGAATTGGTTGATGGAGAAAATGAAATTAATGGGGGGCAGAATTCAATAGGACATGCAGTTTTGCCAAAACCAAATCAACCTAAGTACGCTCGAGAAGGGAATACAGACCTAAGGTTGCTATTAAATGCTATCAGAGAAATGAAACAAGAAATGAATCAGAGCCAAGAAAAGGTTATTCAGAGAATTGAAAAAATCAAGAGAAATTCAGGCAAGAATTGAAACAAGACATAGGAGAACTTAATGAAAAAATCGAACGTAGTCAAAGGAGGGCAGAAGAGATGATGGGGAGGATGTCAGACAGAATTGAGAAGGTGGAAAAGGAATCCGAAGAAAGATTACAGACGATTGAGAGCGGTATTTTTGAAGTTAAAAAAAATGTACAGCGAGACGTTAATGTTTTGGTAGGCCGCTGTATAGAGGAAAAAGAGAAAATTATCGCTGAAAGAATAGAAGGATCACTAAGCCAGAAAATGGAGGGACATCAGAAGGATATTGAAAGCAGGATGGAAACAATTTTAGAAGGCCAAGTGCGATGTGAGATTAAAATACATAGCGTAGTGGAACATGCTGATAATGTTGGAAGACAAATTACTGGTTTGTCGATGGAAGTATGCCAAATATGTGGGAATATGAGTCATATTAATGAAAGACTGGAAAAAGTGGAAAAGCGGCAAGACACCGGGGTGAGCCGTATACCAAGTTATTGTGAAATTACTTTACCAGAGACTGTGTTTGAACCAAGCGGAAAAAGTACACCCCGCTGATTTTGTAAAGATATATTCACGAACCTTGCCAATAGAGTTGTCGGATACAAATAAAATCCGCTATGTACAAAGCAAATTAAGAGATGAGGCTTTTTCATGGAGTTTTGAAGTTACAGAGAGGTGTACTAATTATGACGATTTCCTAAAAATGTTCCGAGACAGATACTGGTCTCAGAGAAAACAGCGCAAGGTAAGGAGTGATTTTTACAACTGTAGGAGATACTATAGAGGCGACGGCAGTATGAGGAAATTTTGCGAGGAGATGAGAAAGGAATTGCGGCACCTGGACCAAAAGGTAGGGGAAGTAGAACAAGTGGAGATATTACTACAAAAGCTGCCGCTGCAAGTTCAAGATAAACTGGTGGTTACTCAATGGGATAAGATGGAAGATTTCTTGGACATGCTGGAAAGACTCGACCGACTCCAAGAAAGTTATGAAAATAATTTTGAAAGGAATCGGGAATCTGATCACAGATATGGTAAGCCAAGGGACTATCAATACCGGGAGCGAGCAAATCTTTGGCCACCGAAAGGAAGTGGAGGATATGGACAAGGATTGCACAGGCAAGAACGGGAAGAGGGGCGTAATTTTAACAAGAATGCGAGCAATAATGGCTACTGGCACAATAACAATAATTATACATCGGGGGAACGAAGCAGCAATAGTCAACCGCCAAAACAAGTGATGTATGTGAGAACAGAAAATAAAACCGAAATCAAGGAAGGAAGAGGGGCGGAAAACTCAAGTCCGCGACTGTGAAGGTCCGCACGGGAGCGAGTGGAGAAGTTAAAGGACCAACCTATACTGAAAAATATAAAAGTGCAAGCGCGGAATCTATCCAGGGCAACAGGCAAAACAGCATGGCCAGATACTTAGAATGGTGGAAATGTCTACATGTAATTAGTGATAAGAGATGCGAAACCAATTCCACATATGAACGAAGTGGGTGGAATAACCAAGAGATTGAAGAGATGGCCGAAATCAAGGTGCGGGAGGAAGAACCTAGTGAAAGAAAAGTTGAAGAAGAAACGGGTAGGGCGGAAGCGAAAAGCGAATTTTTGAAAGATAAATTCACAGAGGAGAATTTTGCAGAGAATGATAGTCAGCTACCGTTGGATGATGAAGAATACGAATATGGAAGCAGCGAAGATGAGTATGAAAGTAATGAAGAAAACGGAGTAAGAATATTTTTTATAAAGAGTTATAATGATGATAATAGAAATGAGGATTTATCGCAAATTGGGATAAAAAGGAATAATGAAATCGGTAGTTTTAAAGAAATGAATATATCTGGTTTACAACCTAATGCCGACGCACCTACGTGTTTCGTATTCGACGAAAAGGATCAAAGTAAAGAAACTAAAACATTGTTGCGAAGCGCAAACGAGGATGACCGCCGTCGAGTAGTTTGGAATTATTTAAAGAAAGAATATCTACCTGATGTTAGAAAAAAGGAAATGATTGAATGGTCGCAACATGAGATTATGAAAGACTTATTGCTGGAAAATGTTTGTAAAACTGTGGAAGATAAAGATGAAACATTTTTTAATACTAAAGAAAAAGAGAATTTAAAAGGCGAAATTCAGGGATCTGCAGAAATGAAGAAATGGCATAGAGAGGGTGAAGAGAGATGCGAAGACAATAATCTGATTGCGGGAACATTTTAATGTATTAAAAGGCGAAGGCGCAAGCGAGTGTACCGAAAGTTATGAAGAAAATGACGAAGAGTTTCAAGAGCAGAGAGCCTGTGGTCGTCAAAAACCAGAGGAATGTGAAAATAATCAAAAAATGAAGTGCCTGGTGATACGAAGAGAAGATATTAAAGAAGATGAAGAAGAAATTTTGAAGGGAAAAGTAAAAAAGAAGTGGAAAGGATTAAATATACACTATGATGGAAGGAATATACTACGACTGAAGAAAGAAAGAAACGTCATGGCCAGAGGATTCGGTTGACCTAATTCAATGTCAGTGATTTGGTGTGGGTTTAAACAACCAAAAATCGTGTGAGATCAATGCCCAAATTAAGAAATAAATTGATACATATTGGGAGCCTTTCATAGTCAAGGATAAACCTCATCCAAATGCTTATTTGTTAGTCTACACTGTATCCAAAAAAAAGAGATTTGAATTGCGGAATATAATAGATTTAAAGCTTTATGGGGCGAAGGAATACTAATATTACGACTGATCGTCGCATAGCACATTTTTCTTATTTGGCCATGTATGGTATTAGATATTTCGATACATGTTCGATTTGTTTTGTTGAATTGAGTCAATTTTTAATAACATAATGTATTGAGTTCTAATTAAATGGTAGTCTAATTTTAACTTTAATAATTTTTATTAATTGAATACAAAGAATATCTAAAACTGATCCTGAAATACGAAAAGTGAAAAAAAAACTAAACATTATTTCGATGAAAATATTATAATAGAATTTTTCATAGGAAAGTGAGTAAAATGTGATATAGTGAGTAATTTATTTTCTATTTTGTAAATGTAACTGTGGTTGTTATTTAACATTTCGTTTTGTTGAAATCATCATTTAGTTAAATAATGATTTAACTGCTCCGAAATGGGGGGCATATGTGAGATAACAACCACAGAATTAGTTAACTTGCGTAAGTAATAGATAAAATAATAAATGGCATGTTTAAGTTGGCTAGCATGTAAAACAAAGATTTATGCAATGAACATCTCTGACTGTTTCGATTGTTTTGTTTTGTTTTACTCGATATAGTAGACTGGCTTAGGAAATTGTTGGTTTGAGTTTTTCTTGTTAAACTTGTGAAAGTTTTAAAATATTGAGAGTACAATAAAAAGAAAATCAAACCGAAGGAGAATTATTTCCAATGACTGATGAATTAATTATTTTTTTTAGAGAAAGGCGAGGCGGCTAACGTTTGACATTTTTGGATAAATTCAAAAGTGCATAACGGGCCCAATCAAACAGCAGAAGTAAGTATTAAACCTCGCAGGGAACACTCCGTCCAACACGTATAGTATTAGTATAATAATAATAGTCCAATCCAGAAAATGGAAAAGGACTAAACACATAGAAGTGTAACAAATCCGGCACTGTCCGTATCCTCAAATCAAGTACGTCTGCTTCAAGAGGACTGCTGCTAAGGAATGCTTTGAGGCTGGATCTCTCCCTGACCGATCAAGGAGGGCGAGTTAATGTTTGCGCCTATGATTCTGAAGGACGCAGATTGCATCGCTTACCAATTTACGATGTTTCATAGATACACGAAATCACTCCAGGTGAACGCAGGGATGGTTCCTTCAGAATTACGAAATCTGGATGGCTGGACGGGGTTTTGAAACCGCGTCCTCCGGAATATCAGGCCCGAGCGTTACCACTCCTTCACCGAGGCGGTTCCTTTAGACACTGTTCGCGCATGAATACACAGCGTGTATCACTAAAGTTCATCGCAGAGCAGCAGTTATTTCTTCTTCCATATTCTGGGGTGTTTATCGGCAATCGTCTCGTCTACGATCATAAGCAGCAAGTAGGAGTCTCGTACTCGCAGCCTGCTGGTCAGTTCTTCAGAAAATATTCAACCAGTTCTTTTCGATGTAACTACGCATTTTCACCACAATTCCTACACGATTTAAAAATTTATATTAATACAGTCACTCAATACTTCAAAGCATGTTGAATGTTTCAGATTGTAATTGCAGTATTTTGTTGAAAAACTGATATTTATAGCCTTACCAGTATGTATATCATGTTAATTGCATGATTACTTTGTGGTGTTCGATAGCTGCTAACACAAATTTATGTAGACTAATGTGCGAAATATCGAGTAAATGTTTACTGCTTGGGAAGGTGTCGAATGATTGAAACATTTTGCTGGGACTAAGCCATTACTTTATAATTCCTTTCTGTTGTTCAGAACAGGACGAAAATATATGTCATAGGGAAACAGATATAGTTCTTACAACATCTGGATAGAAGAGATTTTTTAAATCATTTCAGGAAACATGGCGTGCTTGTGAGTGTGCAGAAACGTTGTAATGATTTCTGTGGTATTCACAGCGAATATGGGATCAGGTTTAACACCAGCGCACTGAGCCGTGTAACCGTGTCTTCCCTAAGCCAAAATAAAAGCTATAGGTCTCTCGTATTCGTAGTATGTACGAAAAACAAAGGTATTTATTGTCTTCATCAGTTAAGGATCTACTAAATTAATTTTTCTGCTATTTCACCCATTTAGCTTGCTAAGAATTTCAAATTCAACTATCACTAAATGCCATGCAAGACTTCTTCCAGCAGTCTTGTATGACGTTTAAGTCCAATTTCTGTTAATAACCCACCTACTTTACTTCTGTTAAGTCTATGATTGCCAATAAGCTTATAATTTTTTTTAGGAATTTAAATAATCGTTTTAATTTTGATTAGGGAAAAATATTTTTTCTCATTTAACTCATACAGTTTACTTCCTATTATTACTTCGAACATTGGTATGGATTTTTCCGACATTATTTAACTTCTTGTGAACAAATGTGTGTGATACATTTTGTACAGGTTCCATTTATTACAAGGATAAGTTAAATTCTTTAACGAAATTTCTATGACAAATTATTCCCTGCCCAATACATCATTTTGTGAAGATTTTCGTCGCTTCAATTATGCAGATCAACTGGACGGAAGGATAACAATATCACACGTTTAACTCATCTTGTTCGTTGAATTGTCAACTTTATGCTCCGAAGAGAATAAATCACTCTAAAACAAAGGTATTGCTTTCCTGCAAGAGAAGTCAAGCTAAAACGAGGATTAATTTTGACAGTCAACTTCTTGATGAGATGGAATCATTTGAATACCAAGGAAGTAATATCACAAGGGATGGACAAAATTAATGTGATAGAAGAAATGTAATTAATCAAGTAAAAAGAGCATTCAACAAAAGAAGAAATTGTATCCTCTTAAAAATACTTTCTTGAAAGGGAAAGACGTCCTCTGTTGCTCTGCATGGCTGCTAAACTTAGACCCTGGAAACTACAGAAGGGAAGAGACTAAACTCATTAGAGATATGGTGTTTCAGATGTATGACGAAGATCGATTAAGAAAACGAAATAATATGTTGTTGTTGTTCGTGTTTTAGGGCGCGTCAACATCGGAGTTATTAGCGCCCTAAGGAAATAATAAACGAATAGTAGGCGAGAGGAATAAGTTACGGAATTCCATTAAGATAAAAAGCAATCAACTCATTGCGCATCTAATGAGAGATGATGATCTCCCAAAAATGATTAAAAGGTACCCGGAAATGAGAAAAATGATAACTTTTACAGCATATGGAACAAATTTTAAAAGACATTTAATGCAAATATTATGAACAGGATACAGCAGACACGGAAATAATAGATAAATGATGCTAACCAATATTGGGACGAAGTTGCATATTCACTGCCTGATATAAAAGTGAAACACCCAGAAGAGAAGGAGGAAATGAAATGAAACTTCAGGGGATAAGAGGGTATGTGATGTTATTTTAGTGATTAAGAAATCGAGTCAAATTTACAAAGAACTTGGCAGTATGATCCCACGTATCAGTATGCCGTTGCATTCCTTCTGGCCTGGATGCATCCACTGACTGGCTTGGGAAGGCTGTCATAAGGCCGTTGTATCTTCCCCTGAGGTAAAGCTGTCCCACAGCTGTTGTAACTGGTCCTTGATATCCTAGCTGCTTGCACTAGGACGGAGTTGACATCCGAGCGGTCCCACACATGATCGATTGGGTACAAATTTGGGGATCTTGCTGGCCACGGAAGTACCTTAAAATCATGCAGACAGTTCATATAGACACGCTCCGTCAGTGGACGAGCATTGTCCTGTCGAAAAATAGCACCGCTATACTGTAGCGTGAGAGGTAACACATGTGGTCGCAGGACGTCCGTGACGTACCGTTGTGCCTTCAGAGTTCCTTCAGTCACTACCAGCCGTGACCCGAAGTCTTGAGGCAGCAGTAACACTTCTGTGCGTCTCCAAAACTTGTGAAGTATGGGACGTCTGTCCAAGTTGCCGTCATACTCGTCGAGGTCATCCGAGGTAGTTCAGAATCGCGATTCATCGCTGAATACAATGCGACTCCGTTCGTCAGTAGTCCATGATACCCGGTCACTGCACCATTCCAAACGCAGCCGATTAGTGTTAACGGCAACCTACGCATGAGTCTATAATTCCTAGTTCGACTGTTGATTGTCTCAGAACAAAGTGTGGGATGACACGGAACATTGCATGGGAACCATTACTTGTTTTCAGAATTCAGGCGCAAATTTGAAGGGCTTATGATGTGTTTGGTGCACAATACGAACATCCTTCCATGTGGTGATCATTTGTGGTCGACCGGAACCTTGACGACGAGTGTGCCTGCCATCACCAGTAGCGCAAGGTCGGTCCACTGTTACATCTGAATACGCCAAAAATCCGGATATTACATGATTTGACCAGTTGTCCTAATGGAAACCCACAACAAGGCCCCTTTACAAACTCTGTCGGGTGGTGATAACGCCGTGCCACACGCGTCCGTGTCATTCTCAGTGATCACTGAATACAAAAATACTCTGGCGACTGTTCTACCTGTCTCAGAGAATTTCAAGTCTAATCGTTTACATACCCGCCGATTGAGTGTATGTGTACGAAGTTTCAGTGACATCCAACCATATCTTCTGAATGTTTCGATTTTGTTGGAAAGTGTATTTTTCCTTTTTATCAAATGCTCGTCACTGGGTGTAGAGATTTGTGACTAAATTGTCTCTGGCGTTGCAATGTTAATATACGATGTGATATACTGCCAGTAGACGTAACAGGATGCGTGAATGAGAGCTGTGATATCATTACAAGTGTTATTAAGAAATCTGGATAAACGAGGCACAGCGGATCTGGTGAGATGTCGCATACCACTTGTCCTTCAATCAGTTGAACACATCGAGCATACAAAAATACAGGGAGTGTTGTATGTCTGTTCCTCTTAAAGTCAAATATACGGTAAACGACGTTGTTAAATCAAACCACCAACATATTTGTTGAGTTTAACTTCCACTATATACTAAAAACAAAAAAAAAAAAAAACAAAAAAAAGACATATTCAAGTGCTGTTTGTTACAGAGATTTTAGCAATTGTTAAACTATGTCTAGCATTGTTTTGACAGTTCTAAAGTTGGTCTTCTGTTTTACTACTTTCACTTTATGGGCACATAAATTGTTGAGTATGCGAATGAAGAAACAAATTAAACAAGAGAAGCGAATGTGATAATCGTGAATTCAGAGAAAAATTATTTCTCCCACCTAACTTAATTAGGCTGTAATCAGGCTCTGTGCTGGTGGTTGTGGCTGTGGCTTGGCGTATCTCATTACCTGAGACGGTACACCTCACGCAATACTTGCGACTCTAGGCCCACACTAACCACTCACAAGCTCAAAATAATCGCATCATCTGACAATACGTTTGGCAAACCTGAATTATTTTTCTATTTACAAAAGACTCTGCCAATCATCACGCCATTAGTAACAGCAACGATACTTAGGTGCTAATTAACGGGATCATTGCTAATAATTGAACTGTAAATATGTTCGAAATCAATACTGAAAGCACAGTTTTAATAAAGTCTGGTAGCTCAGTGGTTCGCCGGCCCTGGTACCGTTGGTGTTAGCGAGCGGGCCTCACGTTGCCAGGGTGACCGGTTCAAGTTCGGCTGAGGTATGAATCCGTCCAGTGTTGTCCCCACTGGAATGTAAAACAATACTGACGATATTATATTAAGTACACATTTCAAGAAACAGAAACACACTGGCAGATGGCCAAAAGCAAGTTTTTAAACAAGTGTTTAAGGTGCTTGCTTTCAAAATCTCGCAGCTCCGGTCCCGGGTTCAAATACCGGTGGGGGTGGGAATTTTTAAGAGTTGTGTTTGTTCATATAAACTGCACAGGTCGTTCCGTGGTTCGGATTCCACGTTAAAATGTAGTTCTGAAAGGAAACGAACTGGCAGTTCTACCTCTGCACGATGGCTTACAAGGGAAGGCCACCACATTAAAATTCATATTCAGTTCATGCTATGTGTGATTAATGCTCATCGCCTGATGTATGATGTGTCAAAACAGTAACATGCGCTTTTGCTCCGTTGTTGAGAAAAACGGCATTGATATATTCCGTTTCGTTCAAATACTTTCTACGTTGGGTAGATTTCAAGCTCTGTGCCTCATAAGCCCGTATCACTGGATCGAATCTCGTTGGGGGCAAATGTTTTCATTTATTTATTCAAATATGTACACAGTTAATTCCCGGTAGTCATTTTGAATAATTATGCACACGATAAACTTTTTAAATGCATTTTGTTGTGGAAAACGTGACGGAATTTCGTTTCGACCTTCCTGTCCCCAGGTGCGGGAATGAACATCTGTCCTTCAACTGTAACGGTCTAGTAACGATATTTATATTTCGTATCTGTCACAGCAAATATTTCCGTTTTTGAAATATAATTTTGTTTGCGAATAACACAATGAAATTCGAAAGCGCTGATTTTAAAACTACAAATAGCGTTCGAAAAAACTTATTATACACATAATTCTTGAAACTGATTGCCGGTAATTAGCTGTATACACATTTGAATAAATAATTTAAAAAAATTCTCCCGGAAGCGAGTTTCCATCCGGCGACTGTAGGCTTATGAGGCAGAGAGCTTGCTCGCTGCCCCGCGAAACCCTTCAAATCTTCGTAACGTATTTGAACGCTACAGAATATTTCAATGCCAATTTTCTCGACAGTGGCAAAGAAGCTCAGGTTACTGTTTTGCCTCATTACACCACTGGCCATCAGCTTTTATTACACAGTATGAATTGAAATTTACAATTGGCGGCCTCCACTTGTTACTATGCCTCCTTCGGGAGGATCCAGCCAACCTTCAGGTTGAGGAGTAAGTTGAGTTTTTAAAAAGAAATTACTACGTAGAAAGTCTTTACCTTAGGATCCCATTAGTTAAAATCAAATTAATAATGCCACGTAAAAAAGGTTCATACAAAACATAAATGGCCAATTGCGAAGTGTGCTGGATGAACTGTAACGCTCTGGCCTGTCGTAGTGGAGGACGCAGGTTCGAATCCTCGCCCTGCAATCCAGATTTAGGTTTTACACGATTTCTTCAAATCACTCCGAGCAAATGCCGGGACGGTTCCTTCAAAAACTCTATGACGGAATTCCTTCCCGTTCCCAGCCTTACCCGTTTCTAATGACCTCGACGTCGACGAAGCATAAAATCATATGCAAAAAAGAGAAGGCTCCATAAAATAATTGTAACCGACATTAAAACTTCGTAATTTAGCTGTTGCTCCGAGTGAGGCATCCGCACAGCGTATGAGACGAGTGCTCCAGTATGTGACAGGACGGTCTGACTGCTGCAGAGTGCTGTTCTATTTATAAGCGTAATACTTCCTGAACAGTTGGAGAGAGCTGCGGGTTGGCAACTGCCGCAATTGTCGAAGATCACGTCCCGCCTTCAGCGAAAAGAACTGCGGCGAACTATTTTCTCATTTTACAATACCCAGTGCAAAATAGGTTGCAACTGCAGTTTAAGTCATAGCTGAATTTCTTTTTGTATTATCGTCAACACAGAGAGGACATATTACAAAATTCAAACACGTGTCACGTGATAACAAACTCCTCAGCCATTATTTTCGTTTACGTCATTCTTAAAATGAAAAGAAATAGGAAATAACATGGATTTTACGTAAGGCAGCAATATGGAGGCTGTTTCCAGTATTTAAATATATTGTTATAGATACGATGATTTAAGTCTTTGTAAAGTGAGATGCTGTGTACAAGAGATGCCGTTGGACTACAATTCGCTTTGACAGATGATTTACAGCGTGTCTCTTTTTCATTCTTATTGAAAAACTAAAGATTATCGTCATATGTGACAATAAAATTTTCTTATAATCATTAACTGCACAGTTCTTTTTCACATTGTAAAAGATTTTCACTTACTGTTTTAATAACTACGGACTAGAGCAAAGTCGATAAAACATTATTTTAAATTTTCTGTTCGCGTCAAGTACAATAGAACATTCTGGAGCACGCGGGTTCGAATCCCAGTCCGGGCATCCAGATTTGGGTTTTCCATGGTTTCCCCAAATCACTCCAGGCGAATGCCGGGATGCTTCCTTCAAAAGGCCATGGTCGAATTCTTTCCCGTCCCTTGTTTCCAGTCCTTTCCCGCCTCTAATGACCTCGACGTCGACGGGGCGTAAGACCATAAGCAACAAAAGCGGAAAACTGTAATTTCTTCAAGATGTTATTATTTTAAAAAAGTTCTTAGTGATGTTAAATTATGGTGTTATTTAGCTTGGAGATAAATCACGATCTCATGCTAGTAAAAATGATCCTGTAAAGGTCCATGACTACGGATCATCAGATAAATTCTTCAACCCAGCGCTTAATAATACATCAGATTATGTTATTAGTGATCGATTTTCGAAAGAACATTTTTGTGAATTCTCAGAACTGTACGGGAAGCACATCTTGGATCTTAACTTAGGGAAGCTGTATGATTGATAGTGTGCTGAGAACATTAGTGTTAGATATGTTCTGCTGTTCTTACCACAGAACACTATTATTAAAAAAGACAATATATCAAGGATTCTTACGTTACTAACATATCCCTGGAACTGGGATTAAAATAAACACCAAAGTTAATAGGGCGAAGTTGGTATTCGTTTCTTTATACGTCGCTTAAGTCTTATAGTGTCAGTCTGATGTTGCAGTCACTGTATATGAAGCTATATGTATGGCGCATACTTAATTTCGTACGTGACCGCTGAACATGGAGGTGATGTTCTCTCCTGGGCCGTGGCCGGTGTTTGCCCCCAGGCGCCTGACAGTTATGCCGCCACTGTGGCACGATCGACCGCATTCCCCTCCGCTGGGAGACAACGTGTGCATAATTCCACAGGAGATGGGATGCACAATGGAATAGGCGGTTCTGCTTTTTAGGTACTGCGGTCTACGGCCGACTAAAATTAATTGACGTCTGACTCGCGTTCTTACATTACGCACTGTCCTGTGCCAAATCGCGGGAATCGTTGCTTGTGCTATTTCACGTATGACCTTACCCCACTACCAGCCGAATTAGGTTTGTTCGACGCGAAGTGCCTTTGGATGTTTATTGGTGTAGTAGAACTATCGATTTTGGAAATTATTCGTTCCCAAGGACACTCCTTGTATGTGTCTTTCTGAGGTGTATAATCTATACCTACAAAATGACAATCTTAGTCACGATGTAGCGATGTCTGTCACACTCTGACGTCACGATTCCCCCACCTCCGCTGCCCAACCAACAACGACCGGAGATGTTGTTCTGAGGCTATGCGCGTTATTTAATAACAGTTCTAGTTGGGTAAGCATCGATAAGTAAATGAGCTGCCACACTGAAAGAAAAGTATGTATTTTATTAGTTGTTTTAAAATTGGTTCGATGTAAATTTTTTTAATACTATCTGTAACAGTAGGCCAAGAAATATCTACATTACATAATTTTTAAGATTATGAGCGTTGTTTGATAAAAACTGTACTTAGTTAACGAAGAAACGAATTGATAAAATACTGCATTCAACACGTCATTTTTGACAGACTCACAAAATATTTATATTCGATGTAGATGTTTTACGTCACTAAAAGAAATGATTTGCTTGAAATAAAAGCATGTGCTGCGTTTAAATTAATATATTAATTACTAGCCCCAAAGCCCGTCAAAAATGACGGGTTTAACTGTGTGTTATGGTAATTTATTTATCTGCTGTTGCTTAACTAAATAGAATTTTTATAAAATAAAGCTCATTTTATTTATCGTCCCTTGTGCTGTAGCAAAAAGCTTCAGTTGTCAGCTTGGTCCAGGCTGCATTTCAGCCTAACTAAAATCTCCGCTAATATTGCTGATAGAAAAGCAAAGCTTAATGACGCGCGAATTAATACATTCCCTGTATCTCATGTCAGTGTCATCATACATCGCGAAATAAACTTGATCCCAAATCTTCACAGGTTATGACACCTTTCTTTCTTATTACCTGTGATGAATATTGATATTTTAACTGCTGAAACAGCTTACACCGGCTGAAATAATGACCCCAGTGAGAACGAAGGATGCTAAAAATAAATCTTAACAACTTACGCTATGCCACGTAATATTAAATTGTGGGTTAGGCCACACATATCGCGATCAATTTGGAACTTCTTTCATTCGAACCATGTAATGATTTTAGGAAAAACAAAGCCTGATAATTAATATGCAAATTAAAACATACTTTTCTTTCAGTGTTATTACAATTCATGTCTTAGGAATTGGTTAACTAAATAGAATTGTTATAAAATAAAATTCAGTGTAATTTCTCGTGCCTTGCACTGCAGCAAAAGGGTTCAGTTTCCATCCGAGTCCAGGTTACATTTCATCCTAACCACATACTACGATAAACTTGCCGCCAGGAGAACAATACTTCAATCTCACGCATATTAATACATTAACAGTATCGCGTTTTAGTGGCAATAATGCATCGCGATATAAATTTGATCAAAAATCTTCAAGGGTTTTTACACATTTATTTTTTGTTATCCGTGGTTCAGACCGATATTAAAACGTTTGAATGGCTGACACAGTTGCTGAAATAATAGGCTCAGTAATATTACACGGTGGAAACAAAGGAAATTAAAATAAATCTTATAAACTTGCAATATGCGACGTAATATTTGTTTCAATTGTAGTGTAGGATGCTCAGATCGGGATCAGTGTGCAACTATTTCCGTTTAAACGAATTAATAATTTCAATAATAGGACACAGTTTAAATTATTTACAAAAAAAAACTAACTTATTCATGCCCTCTGCCGTAACGTCAAATGCCAGTTGTAATTCTGACCCATGCTAAGTAACAATCCAAACAAACCATTCGATACATTAATGCTCGAAACACAAAACTTACATATTTATGGACAAAGGATTTATGGAATACTTCTAAATATGAAAAGAATTTTACGTAAATATAAGCATCTAATGATTGATATGACGATTTTAACGCAATACATACTTTTATTTCAGTGATCGGTCAGTTAAATTATTCGCGGATGCTTGGAAATGTTATTAAATAACGTCCATTACCAATAATAATAACACAAAGCGTGAAGTCACTGCGCGACGTCATAGATTGACGTCATGTAGTGATATGTGACGTAATACATGACAGCTTGCTGATTTTATTATTGATGTAACTATATCAGACACATGTAAATATTTGCAGTGGGCCAAGTTTAGATCGCAATGGAATGAATGTAATAGAAGCTATGAATTTTGAACAGCAATATTAGTGAAAGTTGTGGTTATGTCGAGGTGCAGACAGGACCAGAATGACAACTGATACATTTTTTTTCTACAGAACAGTTGACAATGAATTGGTTTTTACAAATAATTTAAGCTGCTTTCATACGCTCCGAGTAACTGAAGTTACTATTTCACACGGATGGAAGTAGTTCCGTATTTATCACGCTGAATGAGACCTGGACCAGGAATAAACCCAGTATCAAGCGATATAGAATAAGAGTTAGGGGTTACTCATTTAGTGTTTCCCTAATTCTGACATCATTCACTCAGCAGAAGTTCCAACTGCGTCGTTTTTTAAACTACAAACGAAATATTTACAACATTACAAAATAAGGTTATGAGCATTTCGTAACAACACTTTTATTTATTTAGGCAACCGCAAAGAAATTAGTGGGCAGAACATTCCTTTCAGCCGTCATTTTTGACGGGCTTAGATGCTAGTCAGTACTAATAAAGTCAAATTTTGTTACAATGTCTGTTGCGCACCTGGCCCATGTTACAGACTAACAACAGTCGGAATTGTTACTATAAAATCGACGTAATGGGCGGTATTTAATAACATCTGTATTCAGTTTCAAACAAGTGCGAAAAATTAATTGCCATAAAACTGAAAGAACAGTATGTATTTAATTTAAATTGACATATTACCTATTAGTAGCTTTTTTTTTGATGTAGATGTTTTCTTATAATCTTTTTCCAGAGATTCCGCTGTTACATAGTGTTAAGAAAAATTTACAACAGATAATTTTTCATGAATATGAGCGTTTTAATAACATTTGTATTTAGTGAAGCATCTGCGAAGAAATGAATGAATGGCCGAAATATTGCGTTTAAGACGTCATTTTTTTATGTATTTGAAAGCTGCAATGTAGTCTTCACGGGTGTACCGCCGGATAGTGTTGTGGAAACACAATATTTCGACGGCTGGCTCTGCCGTCTTCTTCAGGTGATGAGACATGTGTAATGGTCGGCTGACCCACAGGTACTGAGATGGTTCGGGTGCCGCTCTTCCTTATATACAAGTCCGCGTGGCTTCGGCGATGGCTTACTATGAGCCAGGCCCGCAACCAACCTGCGGTTGGCTGCCCGTGGGCGTGGCTAAGGTTCTTGTTCCAGCCCGAGCTAATATGAAGCCCTCTACGGCGGCAGCTGGACGGAAGTACAACGTTCTCTGCGGATATTTGCCAAGGCAGGTTTCCATGCCTCACTGAGACATAGACCACTGTCTCTGTTAAATGTGTCGGCCAGTCGAATTTCGATGGCCATCGAAATTCGACTGGCCAACACATTTAACAGAGACAGTGGTCTATGTCTCAGTGAGGCATGGAAACCTGCCTTGGCAAATATCCGCAGAGAACGTTGTACTTCCGTCCAGCTGCCGCCATAGAGGGCTTCATATTAGCTCGGGCTGGAACAAGAACCTTAGCCACGCCCACGGGCAGCCAACCGCAGGTTGGTTGCGGGCCTGGCTCATAGTAAGCCATCGCCGAAGCCACGCGGACTTGTATATAAGGAAGAGCGGCACCCGAACCATCTCAGTACCTGTGGGTCAGCCGACCATTACACATGTCTCATCACCTGAAGAAGACGGCAGAGCCAGCCGTCGAAATATTGTGTTTCCACAACACTATCCGGCGGTACACCCGTGAAGACTACATTGCAGTCATACGCCGGGAAAGTCTTCGTTCTTATTTGAAAGCTTGTTAAATATAAACAGGTGTCGGTAGAAATATTGTTTTTTTTCTGTATATCATTTTCCAAATCAAATGTTATTAAAACGCTCATATTCATGAAAATTATCTGTTGTAAATTTTTCTTAACACTATGTAACAGCGGAATCTCTGGAAAAAGATTATAAGAAAACATCTACATCAAAAAAAAGCTACTAATAGGTAATGTCAATTTAAATTAAATACATACTGTTCTTTCAGTTTTATGGCAATTATTTTTCGCACTTGTTTGAAACTGAATACAGATGTTATTAAATACCGCCATTACGTCGATTTTATAGTAACTGACTGTTGTTAGTCTGTAAACATGGGCCAGGTGCGCAACAGACATTGTAACAAATTTGACTTTATTAGTACTGACTAGCATCTAAGCCCGTCAAAAATGACGGCTGAAAGAATGTTCTGCCACTAATTTCTTTGCGGTTGCCTAAATAAATAAAAGTGTTGTTTACGAAATGCTCATAACCTTATTTTGTAATGTTGTAATATTTCGTTTGTAGTTTAAAAAACGACGCAGTTGGAACTTCTGCTGAGTGAATGATGTCAGAATTAGGGAAACACTAAATGAGTTAACCCCTAACTCTTATTCTATATCGCTTGATACTGGGTTTATTCCTGGTCCAGGTCTCATTCAGCGTGATAAATACGGAACTACTTCCATCCGTGTGAAATAGTAACTTCAGTTACTCGGAGCGTATGAAAGCAGCTTAAATTATTTAAAACGAATTCATTGTCAACTGTTCTGTAGAAAAAAATGTATCAGTTGTCTTCTGGTCCTGTCTGCACCTCGACATAACCACAACTTCCTAATATTACTGTTCAAAATTCATAGCTTCTATTACATTCATTCCATTGCGATCTAAACTTCCCCACTGGAAATATTTACATGTGTCTGATATAGTTACATCAATAATAAAATCAGCAAGCTGTCATGTATTACGTCACATATCACGACATGACGTCAATCTATGACGTCGCGCATGACTTCACGCTTTGTGTTATTATTATTGGTAATGGACGTTATTTAATAACATTTCCAAGCATCCGCGAATAATTAACTGACCGATCACTGAAATAAAAGTATGTATTGCGTTAAAATCGTCATATCAATCATTAGATGCTTATATTTACGTAAAATTCTTTTCATATTTAGAAGTATTCCATAAATCCTTTGTCCATAAATATGTAAGTTTTGTGTTTCGAGCATTAATGTATCGAATGGTTTGTTTGGATTGTTACTTAGCATGGGTCAGAATTACAACTGGCATTTGACGTTACGGCAGAGGTGCATGAATAAGTTAGATTTTTTTTTTTAAAAAAAAAATTTAAACTGTGTCCTATTATTGAAATTATTAATTCGTTTAAACGGAAATAGTTGCACACTGATCCCGATCTGTGCATCCTACACTACAATTGAAACAAATATTACGTCGCATATTGCAAGTTTATAAGATTTATTTTAATTTCCTTTGCTTCCACTGTGTAATATTACTGAGCCTATTATTTCAGCAACATTTAACTGTGTCAGCCATTCAAACGTTTTAATATCGGTCTGAACCACGGATAACAAAAAATAAATGTGTAAAAACCCTTGAAGATTTTTGATCAAATTTATATCGCGATGCATTATTGCCACTAAAACGCGATACTGTTAATGTATTAATATGCGTGAGATTGAAGTATTGTTCTCCTGGCGCAAGTTTATCGTAGTATGTGGTTAGGATGAAATGTAACCTGGACTCGGATGGAAACTGAACCCTTTTGCTACAGTGCAAGGCACGAGGAATTACACTGAATTTTATTTTATAACAATTCTATTTAGTTAACCAATTGCTAAGACATGAATTGTAATAACACTGAAAGAAAAGTATGTTTTAATTTGCATATTAATTATCAGGTTTTTTTTCCTAAAATCATTACATGGTTCGAATGAAGTTCAAATTGATCGCGATATATGTGGCCTAACCCACAATTTAATATTACGTGGCATAGCGTAAGTTGTTAAGATTTATTTTTAGCATCCTTCGTTCTCACTGGGGTCATTATTTCAGCCGGTGTAAGCTGTTTCAGCAGTTAAAATATCAATATTCATCACAGGTAATAAGAAAGAAAGGTGTCATAACCTGTGAAGATTTGGATCAAGTTTATTTCGCGATGCATTGATGACACTGACATGAGATAGGGAATGTATTAATTCGCGCGTCATTGAAGCTTTGCTTTTCTATCAGCAATATTAGCGGAGATTTTAGTTAGGCTGAAATGCAGCCTGGACCAAGCTGACAACTGAAGCTTTTTGCTACAAGGGACGATAAACTAAAATGAGCTTTATTTTATAAAAATTCTATTTAGTTAAGCAACAGCAGATAAATAAATTACATAACACACAGTTAAACCCGTCATTTTTGACGGGCTTTGGGGCTAGTAATTAATATATTAATTTAAACGCAGCACATGCTTTTATTTCAAGCAAATCATTTCTTTTAGTGACGTACAAACATCTACATCGAATATAAATATCTTGTGAGTCTGTCAAAAATGACGTGTTGAATGCAGTATTTTATCAATTCGTTTCTTCGTTAACTATGTACAGTTTTTATCAAACAACGCTCATAATCTTAAAAATGTAATGTAGATATTTCTTGGCCTACTGTTACAGATAGTATTAAAAAAATTTACATCGAACCAATTTTAAAACAACTAATAAAATACCTACTTTTCTTTCTGGCAGCTCATTTACTTATCGATGCTTACCCAACTAGAACTGTTATTAAATAACGCGCATAGCCTCAAACAACATCTCCGGTCGTTGTTGGTTGGGCAGCGGAGGTGGGAATCGTGACGTCAGAGTGTGACAGACATCGCTACATCGTGACTAAGATTGTCATTTTGTAGGTATAGATTATACACCTCAGAAAGACACATACAAGGAGTGTCGTTGGGAACGAATAATTTCCAAAATCGATAGTTCTACTACACCAATAAACATCCAAAGGCACTTCGCGTCGAACAAACCTAATTCGGCTGGTAGTGGGGTAAGGTCACACGTGAAATAGCACAAGCAACGATTCTCGCGATTTGGGACAGGACAGTGCGTAATGTAAGAACGCGAGTTAGACGTCAATTAATTTTAGTCAGCCGTAGACCGCAGTACCTAAAAAGCAGAACCGCCTATTCCATCTGCATCCCGTCTCCTGTGGAATTATGCACACGTTGTCTCCCAGCGGAGGGGAATGCGGTCGATCGTGCCACAGTGGCGGCATAACTGTCAGGCGCCTGGGGGCAAACACCGGCCACGGCCCAGGAGAGAACATCACCTCCATGTTCAGCGGTCACGTACGAAATTAAGTATGCGCCATACATATAGCTTCCATATACAGTGACTGCAACATCAGACTGACACTATAACTTAAGCGACGTATAAAGAAACGAATACCAACTTCGCCATATTAACTTTGGTGTTTATTTTAATCCCAGTTCCAGGGATATGTTAGTAACGTAAAGAATCCTTGATATATTGTCTTTTTAATAATAGTGTTCTGTGGTAAGAACAACAGAACATATCTAACACTAATGTTCTCACACACTATCAATCATACAGCTTCCCTAAGTTAAGATCCAAGATGTGCTTCCCGTACAGTTCTGAGAATTCACAAAAAATGTTGTTTCGAAAATCGATCACTAATAACATAATCTGATGTATTATTAAGCGCTGGTTGAAGAATTTATCTGATGATCCGTAGTCATGGACCTTTACAGGATCATTTTTACTAGCATGAGATCGTGATTTATCTCCAAGCTAAATAACACCATAATTTAACATCACTAAAACTTTTTAAAATAATAACATCTTGAAGAAATTACAGTTTTCCGCTTTGTTGCTTATGGTCTTACGCCCCGTCGACGTCGAGGTCATTGAGGCTGGAAAGGACTGGAAACAAGGGACGGGAAAGAATTCGGCCATGGCCTTTTGAAGGAAGCATCCCTGCATTCGCCTGGAGTGATTTGGGGAAACCATGGAAAACCCAAATCTGGATGCCCGGACTGGGATTCGAACCCGCGTGCTCCAGAATGTTCTATTGTACTTGACGCGAACAGAAAATTTAAAATAATGTTTTATCGACTTTGCTCTAGTCCGTAGTTATTAAAACAGTAAGTGAAAATCTTTTACAATGTGAAAAAGAACTGTGCAGTTAATGATTATAAGAAAATTTTATTGTCACATATGACGATAATCTTTAGTTTTTCAATAAGAATGAAAAAGAGACACGCTGTAAATCATCTGTCAAAGCGAATTGTAGTCCAACGGCATCTCTTGTACACAGCATCTCACTTTACAAAGACTTAAATCATCGTATCTATAACAATATATTTAAATACTGGAAACAGCCTCCATATTGCTGCCTTACGTAAAATCCATGTTATTTCCTATTTCTTTTCATTTTAAGAATGACGTAAACGAAAATAATGGCTGAGGAGTTTGTTCACGTGACACGTGTTTGAATTTTGTAATATGTTCCTCTCTGTGTTGACGATATACAAAAGAAATTCAGCTATGACTTAAACTGCAGTTGCAACCTATTTTGCACTGGGTATTGTAAAATGAGAAAATAGTTCGCCGCAGTTCTTTTCGCTGAAGGCGGGACGTGATCTTCGACAATTGCGGCAGTTGCCAACCCGCAGCTCTCTCCAACTGTTCAGGAAGTATTACGCTTATAAATAGAACAGCACTCTGCAGCAGTCAGACCGTCCTGTCACATACTGGAGCACTCGTCTCATACGCTGTGCGGATGCCTCACTCGGAGCAACAGCTAAATTACGAAGTTTTAATGTCGGTTACAATTATTTTATGGAGCCTTCTCTTTTTTGCATATGATTTTATGCTTCGTCGACGTCGAGGTCATAGAAACGGGAAGGCTGGGAACGGGAAGGAATTCAGTCATAGAGTTTTTGAAGGAACCGTCCCGGCATTTGCTCGGAGTGATTTGAAAAATCGTGTAAAACCTAAATCTGGATGCAGGGCGAGGATTCGAACCTGCGTCCTCCACTACGACAGACCAGAGCGTTACAGTTCATCCAGCACACTTCGCAATTGGCCATTTATGTTTTGTATGAACCTTTTTTACGTGGCATTATTAATTTGATTTTAAGTAATGATCCTAAGGTAAAGAATTTCTACGTAGTAATTTCTTTTTAAAAACTCAACTTACTCCTCAACCTGAAGGTTGGCTGGATCCTCCCGAAGGAGGCATAGTAACAAGTGGAGGCCCCAATTGTAAATTTCAATTCATACTGTGTAATAAAAGCTGATGGCCAGTGGTGTAATTGAGGCAAAACAGTAACCTGAGCTTCTTTGCCATGTCGAGAAAATTGGCATTGAAATATTCTGTAGCGTTCAAATACGTTACGAAGATTTGAAGGGTTGCGCGGGCAGCGAGCAAGCTCTCTGCCTCATAAGCCTACAGTCGCCGGATGGAAACTCGCTTGGAGAATTTTTTTTATTATTTATTCAAATGTGTATACAGCTAATTACCGGCAATCAGTTTCAAGAATTATGTGTATAATAGTTTTTTCGAACGCTATTGTAGTTTTAAAATCAGCGCTTTCGAATTTCATTGTGTTATTCGCAAACAAAATTATATTTCAAAAACGCAAATATTTGCTGTGACAGATACGAAATATAAATATCGTTACTAGACCGTTACAGTTGAAGGACAGATGTTCATTCCCGCACCTGGGGACAGGAAGGTTCGAAACGAAATTCCGTCACGTTTTCCACAACAAAATGCAATTAAAAAGTTTATCGTGCGCATAATTATTCAAAATGACTACTGGGAATTAACTGTGTACATATTTGAATAAATAAATGAAAACATTTGCCCCAACGAGATTCGATCCAGTGATACGGGCTTATGAGGCACAAGCTTGAAATCTACCTAACGTAGAAAGTATTTGAACGCAACGGAATATATGCCGTTTTTCTCAACAACGGAGCAAAAGCGCATGTTACTGTTTTGCACATCATACATCAGGCGATGAGCATTATCACACATGCATGAAACTGAATATGAATTTTAATGTGGTGGCCTTCCCTTGTAAGCCATCGTGCAGAGGTAGAACTGCCAGTTCGTTTCCTTTCGAACTACATTTTAACGTGGAATCCGAACCACGGAACGACCTGTGCAGTTCATATGAACAAACACAACTCTTAAAAATTCCTACCCCCTCCGGTATTTGAACCCGGGACCGGAGCTGCGAATTTTGAAAGCAAGCACCTTAAACTTTTTTGTTTAAAAACTTGCTTTTGGCCATCTGCCAGTGTGTTTCTGTTTCTTGAAATGTGTACTTAATAATATCGTGAGTATTGTTTTACATTCCAGTGGGGACAACACTGGACGCATCATACCTCAGCCGAACTTGAACCGGTCACCCTGGCAACGTGAGGCCCGCTCGCTAACCCACGGTACCAGGGCCGGCGAACCACTGAGCTACCAGACTTTATTAAAACTGTGCTTTCAGTATTGATTTCGAACATATTTACAGTTCAATTATTAGCAATGATCCGTTAATTGCACCTAAGTATCGTTGCTGTTACTAATGGCGTGATGATTGACAGAGTCTTTTGTAAATAGAAAAATAATTCAGGTTTGCCAAACGTATTGTCAGATGATGGATTATTTTGAGCTTGTGAGTGGTTAGTGTAGGGCCTAGAGTCGCAAGTATTGCGTGAAGGTGTACCGTCTCCGGTAATGAGATACGCCAAGCACAGCCACAACCACCAGCACAGAGCCTGATTACAGCCTAATTAAGTTAGGTGGGAGAAATAATTTTTCTCTGAATTCACGATTATCACATTCGCTTCTCTTGTTTAATTTGTTTCTTCATTCGCATACTCAACAATTTATGTCCCCGTAAAGTGAAAATAGTAAAACAGAAGACCAACTTTAGAACTGTCAAAACAATGCTAGACATAGTTTAACAATTGCTAAAATCTCTGTAACAAACAGCACTTGAATATGTCTTTTTGTTTTTAGTATATAGTGGAAGGTAAATTCAACAAATATGTTGGTGGTTTGATTTAACAACGTCGTTACCGTATATTTGACTTTAAGAGGAACAGACATACAACACTCCCTGTACTTTTGTATGCTCGATGTGTTCAACTGATTGAAGGACAAGTGGTATGCGACATCTCACCAGATCCGCTGTGCCTCGTATATCCAGATTTCTTAATAACACTTGTAATGAGATCACAGCTCTCATTCACGCATCCTGTTACGTCTACTGGCAGTATATCACATCGTATATTAACATTGCAACGCAGAGACAATTTAGTCACAAATCTCTACACCCAGTGACGAGCATTTGATAAAAAGGAAAAATACACTTTCCAACAAAATCGAAACATTCAGAAGATATGGTTGGATGTCACTGAAACTTCGTACACATACACACAATCGGCGGGTATGTAAACGATTAGACTTGAAATTCTCTGAGACAGGTAGAACAGTCGCCAGAGTATTTTTTGTATTCAGTGATCACTGAGAATGACACGGACGCGTGTGGCACAGCGTTATCACCACCCGACAGAGTTTGTAAAGGGCCTTGTGTGGGTTTCCAATTGGACAACCGGTCAAATCATGTAATATCCGGATTTTTGGCGTATTCAGATGTAACAGTGGACCGACCTTGCGCTACTGGTGATGGCAGGCACACTCGTCGTCAAGGTTCCGGTCGACCACAAATGATCACCACATGGAAGGATGTTCGTATTGTGCACCAAACACATCATAAGCCCTTCAAATTTGCGCCTGAATTCTGAAAACAAGTAATGGTTCCCATGCAATGTTCCGTGTCGTCCCACACTTTGTTCGGAGACAATCAACAGTCGAACTGGAATTATACTCATGCGTAGGTTGCCGTTAACACTAATCGGCTGCGTTTGGAATGGTGCAGTGACCGGATCATGGGTACTGACGAACGGAGTCGCATTGCATTCAGCGATGAATCGCGATTCTGAACTACCTCGGATGACCTCGACGAGTATGACGGCAACTTGGACAGACGTCCCATACCACAAGTTTTGGAGACGCACAGAAGTGTTAGTGCTGCCTCAAGACTTCGGGTCACGGCTGTAGTGACTGAAGGAACTCTGAAGGCACAACGGTACGTCACGGAATCCTGCGACCACATATGTTAGCTCTCTACAGTATAACGGTGCTATTTTTCGACAGGACAATGCTCGTCCACTGACGGAGCGTGTCTATATGAACTGTCCATGATTTTAAGGTACTTCCGTGGCCAGCAAGATCCCCAAATTTGTACCCAATCGATCATGTGTGGGACCGCTCGGATGTCAACTCCGTCCTAGTGCAAGCAGCTAGGATATCAAGGACCAGTTACAACAGCTGTGGGACCAGCTTTACCTCAGGGAAGATACAACGGCTTATGACAGCCTTCCCAAGCCAGTCAGTGGATGCATCCAGGCCAGAAGGAATGCAACGGCATACTGATACGTGGGATCATACTGCCAAGTTCTTTGTAATTTGACTCGATTTCTAATCACTAAAATAACATCACATACCCTCTTATCCCCTGAAGTTTCATTTCATTTCCTCCTTCTCTTCTGGGTGTTTCACTTTTATTCAGGCAGTGAATATGCCAACTTCGTCCCAATATTGGTTAGCATCATTATCTATTACTTCCGTGTCTGCTGTATCCTGTTTCATAATATTTGCATTAAATGTCTTTTAAAATTTGTTCCATATGCTGTAAAAGGTTATC
>JARYHS010013630.1:148208170-148345036 GCA_031002005.1 Vandiemenella viatica
CAAAATGTCTTCTGGAATCAAAAGGGAATAAAGCTACGTGCTACATGGGGGGGGGGGGGGGTTGATGCAAAAGCCACGTAGGGCTACGTGGGGGGAGGGGGGGGTTCACAGAAGGCCGAAATGGAGCTACGTGGTTTATGCACGCCCCCGAAGGAGTGGGAAGAAAATCCGCCTCAGTCTTTTAGGAAGAACTGCTATGGTAGTGATTTGGAGAGAGAATGCCGGAACAGGGGATCGAACCTACAACATCCTGAATACCTCGATCGTGTCCCACCGCTGATCAAGCAGTTATTTTTTGCATCCTACTGCCGGAATTGCCTACACCAAGTTTTACGGTATATCTTACTGCTTGTATTGGAAGGATGGAAAATGTTTCCGGAATCCAAACGGAGGTTAGACGGAGGCTCGAGAACAGATAGAGTACTCTGATATTATATACCAAACACGGTGTTACGCTCCACAACGAACACCTGCTTTTGTTTATGACTTTACGGGTTGTCGACATTAGAGCCTGGAAAGATCTTGAGGCAAGGACTAGAACGAATTTAGCCATGGTATTCTGAAGGAACCATCATGGAATTCACCTGGAGTGATTTCGGAAATACCATGAAAAACCGTAATCTGGATTGCCTCCTTCCAAATACCGGGTCCTAACGTTAGCGGCTTATCCACCGAGTTCCACCTCATTTGGTAATAAAGTTTGCATACTATCCGAAAATAAAATTATAACTATCTAACAAAATGCGACCATAGGTATATCGAACGCATGTATGGGGAAGGTCACTGGTGTTAGTTGTTATAATTCTTTTTATTCCAATACAGTAAGCTTCAACTATCATTCCTACTCAGATATTGTAATTCTGGATAACGTAAACCGTGTATTAGTGTTCGATTGTGATGAGAAAAGTTCTCTACACTGACTATAGATAACGATTGCCAGACTTCTTTGGAATATGGTGGACTCAGCCTTTCTATCACAACGTGCAACATCTGCCACAAGCACGCACTTATAAGCGGCTATCGAGTAGGCAGGGATGCAGATCGCTGCTGGGACCGAGATGGCGTTGACGATGCTGAGCAGAGCAGATGTAATACACATGCACGCCTTTCAGTTGGTAAACCCTTCACCTACATAGAAATATTACATCTACACATAGCTCTTACTATGAAACATGTCAGAAAAGTTGTCTATTTACAGTGAATATAGGCAACAATAGAAATTAATGTTCTTCATCAAAGCCAACTCCACCTGGCGTGGTTCCAAAGGGAGACCGTTAAGTGTACTTGTTATTTAACGTAAAGGCGATGTGCAAATTTATTACAATAGCTGAGACGTAAGATAGAAACATACTTCACGCTGGTCTGCCACCGAAAATATCTGTCTGGATACGTCAAAAGTTTTAGAGTGGAAACTATACCTTTTTTAGTTTATAGAAGACAGACATATTACTATGTAGTGCTTATGATTTTAATCAATGATGCTGGCAGTATATTGAAAAGTAAAGTGTTTATCGGTTTTATAGAGACGAGACAACTAAAACAGAAACGCATGAATTTCCAGATGTATCAGAAAAGTCTTAATGAAATACGTTGTGAGAGGTCGTCTTAATGAGATGCAGGATACTTAACCTCAAACAGTTACTTCTACTCTCGGTAACTCATACAGGACTTTGGTAATAGAACCAAATCAAAAGAAGCCTTATCTTTGTAAGCAACGATTTAGGAACGAAGTTTAATTTTCTGTACGCGTTCTTAAATCTATATATATAAAAGAGAGAATCAATTAAAATGCATTTGATACGATTATGCAAGAGTAACTTTGTCCTGATGGCAAATATTGTAACACGTACGTTTGCGATTGCCGCGGCTGTGTGCAGTGGTGAACTGACAGGCAATAGACGGCCTCATTACTAGGTCTGCACTGCTCACTCGACAGGACGATAAATCTGGGCAGTCGTAAAGGGCGAAGCTTTCTCTCCGGCGGTGTAATTAGTTGGAGACTGTCAGCCAGAAACCCCAACACATCCGCTAATGTAGTCGTCCTTCCTTCTCAAATGAAACTCCCTGCCACACAAAAACAGAAGCTAATTTACTCCGATCGTTAATAGTGACAACTGAAAATGATTGCTTGTCTTAGCTTTGGTCCCACTAACAGCCACTGCTCGGAAAAAACACAAGTCACATTTCCCGCGGAAAACAAGCTTCAAGAAATTGTTTTTATAGTGGCCCAACTTCATACGACGTTAGTAGATACTTGTTTATAAACAAAACAACTAGAAATAGTTCAAGGTTTGTCTTGTCAAGAGTCGTATAATTGACTTGATGTATGTTGGAAAAACTGTTTGGAACAGAATTTGAAGTGTATGTGATCTTCTGAAATACAAGAGAATTAACAGTTTAATTATGTAACTTAGAAGATCAATACTTTCAGCTTTTACGTATGGTATGCTGTTAGAAAAACAATGTAATTTCAAACGAAATTATAATTGATGTTTGTCTATTTAGGACCCAGAATGCATGTTAAATATTTTGGAATGAAGTATTAATTTTTAAAAAATGCACGAAATTTTGTATTCTCGATTTAACTGAATTTTGTTACGCATCAATCTTTGTAAGATATGGAAACCATACGTACGCCTACCTGTTCAAGATGTCTTCTATTATAATTTTAATAAAATTTGATGGCAATTATTACCAGATTCAAAAACAACTGTTACATAAAGGATAAACAATTGTTGCATTTGTAACTTAGATTAATAGAAAATAATTTGTTGCTTAAATATTTATCGTCGTAATTTCCATCTGAAACTAATTTCATCGTTGCAATAGTGCAGTGGAAATACTGTATGGACTGAGATTTACGTTTCAGATTTCTGCATACCCTAATGTCCACAATACTCCGCAGCCTATACATTTGATATACAACATACGGTGCATATTCATGATAAGGGGATGGTCATGTATTAAACAGATTCACATATCTCTAGCGTCAGAAAAAGTTACCGGCTAAAAAAGAAATAATCAAGTTTAGAGGACGAGAAGGCTCACATTGGTTCAAAAAATTGTTTCATAGGTAAATTGATTTTGGCGTCTAGTCTTAAGAGTGTTTGGAAAAAAAGTAATTCTTTAGTTCCATTACGAATTACTTTTGGTTTCGTAACTATGTAACTAAATGGAAAGAATATTTTTTAAAAAATGCTCGTGTAATCTTGTCATCGTTTGAATTGACGCACCTGGCCTTCGTTACCGGACCAACTGCGGCCTGAAGTATTACTATAAAATCGATATTTTGAGCTTATTTAACAACAATTCTATTTAGTTAAGCATCGGCGATGAAATGAGTTGCCAGAAAATGGAAGGGAAGTATGTATTTCGTTTAGATTAACATATTAATTTTTAGTTCCTTTTTATTTTTTTTATATACGTACGATGTAGATGTATTGGTTATGTTCGTTGTCCAGTAATATATAAGCTTTAATTTTCAAGTAGTAATGTTAGCGGAGGTTTTTACTGGCTTAAAGTTTAGCCTGGACGAGAATGACAACTGACTTTTGTCGTTATAGCAGAGGGCGTGTGTAATATGTTTGCTTTAAAAAATAATTTTAATTGTTTTCATGAGCTCCATGTTACTCAAAACATTACTTCATGGAAATAAAAGCAGTTCCACATTTATTGTGATCTATACGGTCTAGACCGGGTTCAAAACTAATATTACGTGGCATAATGTAAGTTGTTAAGATTTCTTTTTTTTTTTTACTGACGCAATATTACTGACATTATTATTACAGGCATATGTAAGTAGTTCCAAGTGTATCACGATGTAAACCGCAATCGACATATGTGAACTATTACAAAATGGGGGTTATGAGCGTTATTTAATAACAATCATTTTTAGTTAAGCACATGGAGAAAAAAGATTTGTCGGAACACTCCATCCAACCCGTTTAGTATTAGTATAATAATAATAGTCCAATCCAGAAAATGGAATACGACTTAACCAAGAAATATATGTGATAGCTTCGTATTTAACAGGACACGCAAAACAATGTTTAAAGTCAAGATCATTAGGGGTTTAGATGTCGTTGAGACTCGATTGTACATTGATAGTACAAAAAAAAAAAAAAGTAGTGGAACAGATCCGGCGCTGTCCTCAAATCAAGTACGTCTGACATGTTGGTGATATTTTCGGCCCAGGACCTTAGTTGCTATGATAAATGTTTTATGGGTTATGTTTACATTACCCATAAAACAGTTAAGTACGTCTGCTTCAAGAGGACTGCTGCTAAGGAATGCCTTGAGGTTGGATCTCTCCCTGACAGATCAAGGAGGGCGAGTTAATGTTTGCGCATATGATTCTGAAGGACGCAGATTGCATCGCGTACCAATTTACGATGTTTCATAGATACACGAAATTACTCCAGATGAACGCAGGGATGGTTCCTTCAGAATTAGGAAATCTGGATGGCTGGAGGGGGTTTTGAATCCGCGTCCTCCGGAATATCAGACCCGAGCGTTACCACTCCTTCACCGATGTGGTTCCTTTAGACACTGTTCGCGCGTGAATACACAGCGTGTATCACTAAAGTTCATCGCAGAGCAGCAGTTATTTCTTCTTCCATATTCTGGGGTGTTTATCGGCAATCGTCTCGTATAAGATCATAAGCAGTAAGTAGGAGTCTCGTACTCGCAGCCTGCCGGTCAGATCTTCAGAAAATATTCAACCAGTTCTTTTCGATGCCACTACGCATTTTCACCACAATTCCTACACGATTTAAACATTTATATTAATCCAGTCATTCAATACTTCAAAGTATGTCGAATGTTTCAGATTGTAATTGCAGTATTATGTTGAAAAACTGATATTTATAGCCATATCAATATGTAAATCATACTAACAGCATGATTACTTTGTGGTGTTCAATAGCTGCTAACACAAATTTATGTAGACTTCTGTGCGAAATATCGAGTAAATGTTTACTGTTTGGGAAGGTGTCGAATGATTGAAACATTTTGCCGGGACTAAGCCATTACTTTATAATTCCTTTCTGTTTTTCAGAATAAGACGAAAATATATGTCATGGGGAAACAGGCATAGTTCTTACGACATTTGAGTAGAAGTTAAATTTGTTAAATCGTTTCAGGAAACATGGCGTGCTTGTGAGTGTGCAGAAAAGTTGTAATGATTTCTGTGATGTTCACAGCGAATATGGGATCAGGCTTAACACCAGCGCACTGCGCCGTGTCTTCCCTAAGCCAAAATAAATGCTATAGGTCTCTCGTATTCGTAGTATGTACGAAAAACAAAGGTATTTATTGTCCTTCATCAGTTAAGGATGTACTAAATTATTTTTTCTGCAATTTCACCCATTTAGCTTGCTAAGAATTTCAAATTCAACTATCACTAAATGTCACGCAAGAATTCTTCCAGCAGTCTTGTATGACGTTTAAGTCCAATTTTTGTTAATAACCCACCTACTTTAGTTCTGTTAAGTTTATGATTGCCAATAAGCTTGTAATTTTTTTTTAGGAATTTAAATAATCGTTTTAATTTTGATTAGGGAAAAATATTTTTTTTCTCATTTAACTCATACAGTTTACTTCCTATTATTACTTCGAACATTGGTATGGATTTTTCCGACATTATTTAACTTCTTGTGAACAAATGTGTGTGATACATTTTGTACAGGTTCCATTTATTACAAGGATCAGTTAAATTATTTAACGAAATTTCTATGACAAAATATTCCCTGCCCAAAACATCATTATGTGAAGCTTTTCGTCGCTTCAATTATGCAGATCAACTGGACGGAAGGATAACAATATCACACGTTTAACTCATCTTGTTCGTTGAATTGTTAACTTTATGCTCCGAAGAGAATAAATCACTCTAAAACAAAGGTATTGCTTTCCTGCAAGAAAAGTCAAGCTAATACGAGGATTAATTTGACAGTCAACTTCTTGATGAGATGGAATCATTTGAATACCAAGGAAGTAATATCACAAGGGAAGGGCGAAATTAATGAGATAGAAGAAATGTAATTAATCAAGTAAAAAGAGCATTCAACAAAAGAAGAAATTTTATCCTCTTAAAAATGCTTTCTTGAAAGCGAAAGACTTCCTCTGTTGCTCTGCATGGCTGCTAAACTTAGACCCTCAAAACTACAGAAGGGAAGAGACTAAACTCATTAGAGATATGGTGTTTCAGATGTATGACGAAGATCGAGTAAGAAAACGAAATAATAAACGAATAGTAGGCTAGAGGAATAAGCTGTGGAATTCCATTACGATAAAAAGCACTCAACTCGTTGCGCATCTTATGAGAGATGATAATCTCCAAAAAAACGATTAAAAGGTACCCGGAAATGAGAAAAATGATCACTTTTACAGCATATGGAACAAATTTTAAAAGACATTTAATGCAAATATTATGAACAGGATACAGCAGACACGGAAGTAATAGATAAATGATGCTAACCAATATTGGGACGAAGTGGTAAATTCACTGCCTGATAAAAAAGTGAAACACCCAGAAGAGAAGGAGGAAATGAAATGAAACTTCAGGGGATAAGAGGGTATGTGATGTTATTTTAGTAATTACGAAATCGAGTCAAATATACAAAGAACTTGGCAGTATGAGCCCACGTATCAGTATGGCATTGCATTCCTTCTGGCCTGGATGCATCCACTGACTGGATTGGGAAGGCTGTCATAAAGCCGTTGTATCTTCCGCTGAGGTAAAGCTGGCCCACAGCTGTTGTAACTGGTCCTTGATATCCTAGCTGCTTGCACTAGGACGGAGTTGACATCCGAGCGGTCCCACACATGATCGATTGGGTACAAATTTGGGGATCTTGCTGGCCACGGAAGTACCTTAAAATCATGGACAGTTCATATAGACACGCTCCGTCAGTGGACGAGCATTGTCCTGTCGAAAAATAGCACCGTTATACTGTAGTATAAGAGCTAACATATGTGGTCGCAGGATGTCCGTGACGTACCGTTGTGCCTTCAGAGTTCCTTCAGTCACTACCAGCCGTGACCCGAAGTCTTGAGGCAGCACTAACACTTCTGTGCGTCTCCAAAACTTGTGGGTATGGGACGTCTGTCCAAGTTGCCGTCATACTCGTCGAGGTCATCCGAGGTAGTTCAGAATCGCGATTCATCGCTGAATGCAATGCGACTCCGTTCGTCAGTACCCATGATTCGCGGTCACTGCACCATTCCAAACGCAGCCGATTGGTGTTAACGGCAACCTACGCATGAGTCGATAATTCCCAGTTCGACTGTTGATTGTCTCCGAACAAAGTGTGGGACGACACGGAACATTGCATGGGAACCATTACTTGTTTTCAGAATTCAGGCGCAAATTTGAAGGGCTTATGATGTGTTTGGTGCACAATACGAACATCCTTCCATGTGGTGATCATTTGTGGTCGACCGGAACCTTGACGACGAGTGTGCCTGCCATCACCAGTAGCGCAAGGTCGGTCCACTGTTACATCTGAATACGCCAAAAATCCGGATATTACATGATTTGACCGGTTGTCCAATTGGAAACCCACAAGGCCTCTTTACAAACTCTGTCGGGTGGTGATAACGCTGTGCCACACGCGTCCGTGTCATTCTCAGTGATCACTGAATACAAAAAATACTCTGGCGACTGTTCTACCTGTCTCAGAGAATTTCAAGTCTAATCGTTTACATACCCGCCGATTGTGTGTATGTGTACGAAGTTTCAGTGACATCCAACCATATCTTCTGAATGTTTCGATTTTGTTGGAAAGTGTATTTTTCCTTTTTATCAAATGCTCGTCACTGGGTGTAGAGATTTGTGACTAAATTGTCTCTGACGTTGCAATGTTAATATACGATGTGATATACTGCCAGTAGACGTAACAGGATGTGTGAATGAGAGCTGTGATCTCATTACAAGTGTTATTAAGAAATCTGGATATACGAGGCACAGCGGATCTGGTGAGATGTCGCATACCACTTGTCCTTCAATCAGTTGAACACATCGAGCATACAAAAGTACAGGGAGTGTTGTATGTCTGTTCCTCTTAAAGTCAAATATACGGTAAACGACGTTGTTAAATCAAACCACCAACATATTTGTTGAATTTACCTTCCACTATATACTAAAAACAAAAAGACATATTCAAGTGCTGTTTGTTACAGAGATTTTAGCAATTGTTAAACTATGTCTAGCATTGTTTTGACAGTTCTAAAGTTGGTCTTCTGTTTTACTATTTTTCACTTTACGGGGACATAAATTGTTGAGTATGCGAATGAAGAAACAAATTAAACAAGAGAAGCGAATGTGATAATCGTGAATTCAGAGAAAAATTATTTCTCCCACCTAACTTAATTAGGCTGTAATCAGGCTCTGTGCTGGTGGTTGTGGCTTGGCGTATCTCATTACCGGAGACGGTACACTTCACGCAATACTTGCGACTCTAGGCCTCTACACTAACCACTCACAAGCTCAAAATAATCCCATCACCTGACAATACGTTTGGCAAACCTGAATTATTTTTCTATTTACAAAAGACTCTGTCAATCATCACGCCATTAGTAACAGCAACGATACTTAGGTGCTGATTAACGGGTTCATTGCTAATAATTGAACTGTAAATATGTTCGAAATCAATACTGAAAGCACAGTTTTAATAAAGTCTGGTAGCTCAGTGGTTCGCCGGCCCTGGTACCGTAGGTGCTAGCGAGCGGGCCTCACGTTGCCAGGGTGACCGGTTCAAGTTCGGCCGAGGTATGAGTGCGTCCAGTGTTGTCCCCACTGGAATGAAAACAATACTCACGATATTATAGTAAGTACACATTTCAAGAAACAGAAACACACTGGCAGATGGCCAAAAGCAAGTTTTTAAACAAAACAAGTTTTTAAGGTGCTTGCTTTCAAAATTTCGCAGCTCCGGTCCCGGGTTCAAATACCGGAGGGGGTAGGAATTTTTAAGAGTTGTGTTTGTTCATATGAACTGCACAGGTCGTTCCGTGGTTCGGATTCCACGTTAAAATGTAGTTCAGAAAGGAAACGAACTGGCAGTTCTACCTCTGCACGATGGCTTACAAGGGAAGGCCACCACATTGAAATTCATATTCAGTTTATGCCATGTGTGATGAATGCTCATCGCCAGATGTATGATGTGGCAAAACAGTAACATGCGCTTTTGCTCCATTGTTGAGAAAAACTGCATTGCTATATTCCGTTGCGTTCAAATACTTTCTACGTTAGGTAGATTTCAAGCTTTGTGCCTCATAAGCCCGTCATCACTGGATCGAATCTCGTTGCGGGCAAATGTTTTCATTTATTTATTCAAATATGTACACAGTTGATTCCCAGTAGTCATTTTGAATAATTATGCGCATGATAAACTTTTTAATTGCATTTTGTTGTGGAAAACGTGACGGAATTTCGTTTCGAACTTCCTGTCCCCAGGTGCGGGAATGAACATCTGTCCTTCAATTGTAATGGTCTAGTAACGATATTTATATTTCGTATCTGTCACAGCAAATATTTGCGTTTTTTAAATATAATTTTGTTTGGGAATAACACAATGAAATTCGAAAGCGCTGATTTTAAAACTACAAATAGCGTTCGAAAAAACTGATTATGCACATAATTCTTGAAACTGATTGCCGGTAATTAGCTATATACACATTTGAATAAATAATAAAAAGAAAATTCTCCAGCAGCGAGTTTCCATCCGGCGACTGTAGGCTTATGAGGCAGAGAGCTTGCTCGCTGCGCCAGGCAACCCTTCAAATCTTCGTAACGTAGAACGTATTTGAACGCTACAAAATATTTCAATGCCAATTTTCTCGACAATGGCAAAGAAGCTCAGGTTACTGTTTTCCCTCAATACACCACTGGCCATCAGCTTTTACTACACATTATGAATTGAAATTTACAAATGGTGACCTCCGCTTGTTAGTATGCCTCCTTCGGGAGGATCCAGCCAACCTTCAGGTTGAGGAGTAAGTTGAGTTTTTAAAAAGAAATTACTACATAGAAATTCTTTACCTTAGGATTTCATTACTTAAAATCAAATTAATAATGCCACGTAAAAAAGGTTCATACAAAACATAAATGGCCAATTGCGAAGTGTGCTGGATGAACTGTAACGCTCTGGTCTGTCGTAGTGGAGGACTCAGGTTCGAATCCTCGCCCTGACATCCAGATTTAGGTTTTACACGATTTTTTGAAATCACTCCGAGCAAATGCCGGGACGGTGCCTTCAAAAACTCCACGACTGAATTCCTTCCCGTTCCCAGCCTTCCCCGTTTCTATTGACCTCGACGTCGACGAAGCATAAAATCATATGCAAAAAAGAGAAGCCTCCATGAAATAATTGTAACCGACATTAAAACTTCGTAATTTAGCTGTTGTTCCGAGTGAGGCATCCGTACCAGCGTATGAGACGAGTGCTCCAGTATGTGACAGGACGGTCTGACTGCTGCAGAGTGCGGTTCTATTTATAAGCGTAATACTTCCTGAACAGTCGGGGAGAGCTGCGGGTTGGCAACTACCGCAATTGTCGAAGATCACGTCCCGCCTTCAGCGAAAAGAACTGCGGCGAACTATTTTCTCATTTTACAATACCCAGTGCAAAATAGGTTGCAACTGCAGTTTAAGTCATAGCTGAATTTCTTTTTGTATTAACGTCAACACAGAGAGAACATATTACAAAATTCAAACACGTGTCACGTGATAGCTAACTCCTCAGCCATTATTTTCGTTTACGTCATTCGTGAGGCAGCAATATGGAGGCTGTTTCCAGTATTTAAAGATATTGTTATAGATACGATGATTTAAGCTCTCGTCTTTGTAAAGTGAGATGCTCTGTACAAGAGATGCCGTTGGACTACAATTCGCTTTGACAGATGATTTACAGCGTGTCTCTTTTTATTCTTATTGAAAAACTAAAGATTATCGTCATATGTGACAATAAAATTTTCTTGTAATCATTAACTGCACAGTTCTTTTTCACATTGTAAAAGATTTTCACTTACTGTTTTAATAACTACGGACTAGAGGAAAGTCGATAAAACATGATTTTAAATTTTCTGTTCGCGCCAAGTACAATAGAACATTCTGGAACACGCGGGTTCGAATCCCAGTCCGGGCATCCAGATTTGGGTTTTCCATGGTTTCCCCAAATCACTCCAGGCGAATGCAGGGATGCTTCCTTCAAAATGCCATGGCCGAATTCTTTCCCGTCCCTTGTTTCCAGTCCTTTCCAGCCTCCAATGACCTCGACCTCGACGGGGCGTAAGACCATAAGCAACAAAAGCGGAAAACTGTAATTTCTTCAAGATGTTATTATTTAAAAATTTTTTTTAGTGATGTTAAATTATGGTGTTATTTAGCTTGGAGATAAATCACGATCTCATGCTAGTAAAAATGATCCTGTAAAGGTCCATGACTACGGATCATCAGATAAATTCTCCAAACCAGCGCTTAATAATACATCAGATTATGTTATTACTTATTAGTGATCGATTTTCGAAACAACATTTTTTGTGAATTCTCAGAACTGTACGGGAAGCACATCTTGGATCTTAACTTAGGGAAGCTGTATGATTGATAGTGTGTTGAGAACATTAGTGTTAGATATGTTCTGTTGTTCTTACCACAGAACACTATTATTAAAAAGACAATATATCAAGGATTCTTTACGTTACTAACATATCCCTGGAACTGGATTAAAATAAACACCAAAGTTAATATGGCGAAGTTGGTATTCGTTTCTTTATACGTCGCTTAAGTATTATAGTGTCAGTCTGATGTTGCAGTCACTGTATATGAAGCTATTGTATGGCGCATACTTAATTTCGTACGTGACCGCTGAACATGGAGGTGATGTTCTCTCCTGGGCCGTGGCCGGTGTTTGCCCCCGGGCGCCTGACAGTTATGCCGCCACTGTGGCACGATCGACCGCATTCCCCTCCGCTGGGAGACAACGTGCGCATAATTCCACAGGAGACGGGATGCAGAGTGGAATAGGCGGTTCTGCTTTTTAGGTACTGCGGTCTACGGCTGACTAAAATTAATTGACGTCTAACTCGCGTTCTTACATTACGCACTGTCCTGTCCCAAATCGCGAGAATCGTTGCTTGTGCTATTTCACGTGTGACCTTACCCCACTACCAGCCGAATTAGGTTTGTTCGACGCGAAGTGCCTTTGGATGTTTATTGGTGTAGTAGAACTATCGATTTTGGAAATTATTCGTTCCCAACGACACTCCTTGTATGTGTCTTTCTGAGGTGTATAATCTATACCTACAAAATGACAAACTTAGTCACGATGTAGCTAAGTCTGTCACACTCTGACGTCACGATTCCCACCTCCGCTGCCCAACCAACAACGACCGGAGATGTTGTTTGAGGCTATGCGCGTTATTTAATAACAGTTCTAGTTGGGTAAGCATCGATAAGTAAATGAGCTGCCAGAAAGAAAAGTAGGTATTTTATTAGTTGTTTTAAAATTGGTTCGATGTAAATTTTTTTAATACTATCTGTAACAGTAGGCCAAGAAATATCTACATTACATAATTTATAAGATTATGAGCGTTGTTTGATAAAAACTGTACATAGTTAACGAAGAAACGAATTGCTAAAATACTGCATTCAACACGTCATTTTTGACAGACTCACAAGATATTTATATTCGATGTAGATGTTGTACGTCACTAAAAGAAATGATTTGCTTGAAATAAAAGCATGTGCTGCGTTTAAATTAATATATTAATTACTAGCCCCAAAGCCCGTCAAAAATGACGGGTTTAACTGTGTGTTATGATAATTTATTTATCTGCTGTTCCTTAACTAAATAGAATTTTTATAAAATAAAGCTCATTTTAGTTTATCGTCCCTTGTGCTGTAGCAAAAAGCTTCAGTTGTCAGCTTGGTCCAGGCTGCATTTCAGCCTAACTAAAATCTCCGCTAATATTGCTGATAGAAAAGCAAAGCTTAATGACGCGCGAATTAATACATTCCCTGAATCGCATATCAATGTCATCATGCATCGCGAAATAAACTTGATCCCAAATCTTCACAGGTTATGACACCTTTCTTTCTTATTACCTGTGATGAATATTGATATTTTAACTGCTGAAACAGCTTACACCGGCTGAAATAATGACCCCAGTGCGAACGAAGGATGCTAAAAATAAATCTTAAAAACTTACGCTATGCCACGTAATATTAAATTGTGGGTTAGGCCACACATATCGCTATCAATTTTGGAACTTCTTTCATTCGAACCATGTAATGATTTTAGGAAAACCAAAGCCTGATAATTAATATGCAAATTAAAACATACTTTTCTTTCAGTGTTATTACAATTCATGTCTTAGCAATTGGTTAACTAAATAGAATTGTTATAAAATAAAATTCAGTGTAATTTCTCGTGCCTTGCACTGTAGCAAAAGGGTTCAGTTTCCATCCGAGTCCAGGTTACATTTCATCCTAACCACATACTACGATAAACTTGCGCCAGGAGAACAATACTTCATTCTCACGCATATTAATACATTAACAGTATCGCGTTTTAGTGGCAATAATGCATCGCGATATAAATTTGATCAAAAATCTTCAAGGGTTTTTATACATTTATTTTTTGTTATCCGTGGTTCAGACCGATATTAAAACGTTTGAATGGCTGACACAGTTGCTGAAATAATAGGCTCAGTAATATTACACAGTGGAAGCAAAGGAAATTAAAATAAATCTTATAAACTTGCAATATGCGACGTAAGATTTGTTTCAATTGTAGTGTAGGATGCACAGATCGGGATCAGTGTGCAACTATTTCCGTTTAAACGAATTAATAATTTCAATAATAGGACACAGTTTAAATTATTTAACACAAAAAAACTAACTTATTCATGCCGTCTGCCGTAACGTCAAATGCCAGTTGTAATTCTGACCCATGCTAAGTAACAATCCGAACAAAACCATTCGATACATTAATGCTCGAAACACAAAACTTACATATTTATGGACAAAGGATTTATGGAATAGTTCTAAATATGAAAAGAATTTTACGTAAATATAAGCATCTAATGATTGATATGACGATTTTAACGCAATACATACTTTTATTTCAGTGATCGGTCAGTTAAATTATTCGCGGATGCTTGGAAATGTTATTAAATAACGTCCATTACCAATAATAATAACACAAAGCGTGAAGTCAATGCGCGACGTCATAGATTGACGTCATGTCGTGATATGTGACGTAATACATGACAGCTTGCTGATTTTATTATTGATGTAACTATATCAGACACATGTAAATATTTCCAGTGGGTGAAGTTTAGATCGCAATGAAATGAATGTATTCATACGCGGGTAATAGAAGCTATGAATTTTGAACAGTAATATTAGTGGAAGTTGTGGTTATGTCGAGGTGCAGACAGGACCAGAAGACAACTGATACATTTTTTTTAAAGAACAGTTGATAATGAATTCGATTTTAAAAAATAATTTAAGCTGCTTTCATAAGCGCCGAGTAACTGAAGTTACTGTTTCATACGGGTGGAAGTAGTTCCGTATTTATCACGCTGAATGAGACCTGGACCAGGAATAAACCCAGTATCAAGCGATATAGAATAAGAGTTAGGGGTAACTCATTTATTGTTTCCCTAATTCTGACATCATTCACTCGGCAGAAGTTCCAACTGCATCGTTTTTTAAACTACAAACTAAATATGTACAACATTACAAAATAAGGTTATGAGCATTTCATAACAACAATTTTATTTATTTAGGCAACCGCAAAGAAATTAGTGGTCAGAACATTTCTTTCACCCGTCATTTTTGACGGGTGAAAGAAATGTTAGTCAGTACCAATAAAGGCAAATTTTACCACAATGTCTGTTGCGCACCTGGCCCATTTTTCCAGACTAACAACAGTCAGAGTTGTTACTATAAAATCGACGTAATAGGCGGTATTTAATAACATCTGTATTCAGTTTCAAACAAGTGCCAAAAATGAATTGCCATAAAACTGAAAGAACAGTATGTATTTAATTTAAACCGACATAATACCTATTAGTAGCTTTTTGTTTGCATATATTTGTTTGATGTAAATGTTTTCTTATAATCTTTTTCCAGAGATTCCGCTGTTACATTGAGTTAGGAAAAATTTACAACAGATAATTTTTCATGAATATGAGCGTTTTAATAACATTTGTATTTAGTTAAGCATCTGCGAAGAAATGCCGAAATATTGCGTTTAACACATAATTTTTTGATGTATTTGAAAGCTTGTTAAATATAAACAGATGTCGGTGCAAATATTGTTTTTTGATCTGGATATCATTTTCCTTCTCGTGCCAGTGCTACGTTCTATTGAATTTGCAATCATATGCCTCGTAAAATTACCGCTCCAACAAATATAATTTCGAGTACCAGCTGCTTGAGTTTGTCAGTAAATCTATATAAAGTTTGTGGCAGGAGAAAGAGTAGACCATTTTGTTCTCGCCCATTGGTTATATGCACAATTACACACTAATGTATTTGCGTTTTAATGAAATGTTGTTTTCTGTGAAAACGGGATTGATATTGAGCAAACATGCTGCAGTTTCTTTAATTTGTGAAACATCATGGCCACACGCTGCTATAGCTTTTACGATAGGAAGACGCTGAATAAAGACTACACCCCCAACTAGGAACTAGTCAACGACTGTGATCGCAACAAATAATGCTCTTATGGGACCGTAATACTAGTATTTTTCTTATCCACCGTTTGAATACGTGGTGCTTGTGGTACAGTAAGTATTGTTTCACTTTTCTGTTTATGATGCTTGTTTGTGTAATTTTCCTATAACCAAAGCCATAGTTATATATATCAGAATTCATTTGGATTCGTTCAGTTGTAGGTGTCAGAATACTAACTCGACAGTGTCGATCATTTTCGTGGTAGGCATGCTGCAACATCGCAGAGGTGAAACCACATTATGAACGCTTCTGCTGCAGTGCTGAGTGCTGCTGGAAGGATAGATAGATAGATATGTTCACTTTGATCCCATGTGAGAATAATCTCGGGGATGTGGAACAGTACATACACTTATTAATAATGTCAATATTGATAATATTATTATATATTGACAACAATTTAGCTACAATCCATTAGTATAATGAATATCGCCTGTAATCTACAAATACAATCCCGAGTTAATTACTATTTATTATGTGGAACATTGTATACACTTGTTACCAGCATCTAATAACCAGTTATTTTCTTACCAACCAGTTACCATAATAAGTTCCACTGTAATCTACAACTACGTATTATACCATGTTAGTTAATATTTATGTGGAACAGTACACACACTTTTAACAATATCAATTATATTAATTACCAACAACTCATAAGCAGTCAATTACTTAAAAACCTGTTAGTTTGGGGGCGTGCATAAACCACGTAGCTCCATTTCGGCCTTCTGTGAACCCCCCCCCCCCCCACGTAGCCCTACGTGGCTTTTGCCTCAACCCCCCCCCCCCCATGTAGCACGTAGCTTTTTTCCCTTTTGATTCCAGAAGACATTTTGTACTGTTTTCTCTTGTCAGACGATTGTAAATTATATAAGTAGACAATTAACTGAGGGAAATAAATATTCAAATGCTGTTGTGTGCTCTGTTCCTCATTTTAATTGTGAAAAATGTTATAAAAGAAAAGCTACGTGGCCTGGCTCGGAACCCCCCCTCCCCCCACGTAGCCCAGCGTAGCCTTCCAGCCAACCCCTCCCCCCCTGGACCGAGCTACGTGGTTTGTGCACGCTCCCTTTCATAATTTTTCCCAGCAATTTGTGAGTGCATTCTATCCCATGTTAGTTACTATATATGAGTGAAATTTTGTAAAAAGTGTAACTACTTCATTTGTCAAAAGTTTCAATAGAAAGAAAAACCATACATCATTTTAGTAACTGTGGACAACTTTGTCACCTTCCCTTTCCATACACCATATATACTATTTTATCAGTCATTCTTAGTTACGAAATTCCAAGAAGAAAATTCTTTCACAGAGTAAAATGGGTTCTGAAGCAGAAACTCTTTCAGTTTGGACTTAAAGCAGATAACATTTAATTTCTTTTGGTAAGACATTGAATAAGGAAGCTCCAGTAAATGTTATCCCTTTCTGTACAACTGACAGTGATTAGTAATCCTTGTGAATATTATATTTATTTCTGGTATTATGGCTATGTATGTCAGCATTAAGATTGAAGTGTTCAGGATTTTCCACTTCAAATAGAAGAATCGGATGAACAGCCCGATATCTGGATTCTATTCTGAACCCTAATGTGGAATAATATGCCCATTCATGTACCGAAGAGAGTGTCATATAAGATAATAACATACAACAAAACTACGAGGTGCATTCAAGTTCTAAGGCCTCCGATTTTTTTTCTCCGGTCTGGAAAGGGATAGAAACAAGCGCATTGTTTTAAAATGAGGCCGCGTTCATTGTCAATACGTCCCAGAGATGGCAGCACCGTACGGCAGGTGGAATTTTACCGCCAGCGGGAGAATGAGAACTGTTTTAGATACTTAAAATGGCGACGTTTTCCTTACTTGAACAGCGTGCAATCATTCGTTTTCTGAATTTGCGTGGTGTGAAACCAATTGAAATTCACCGACAGTTGAAGGAGACATGTGGTGATGCAGTTATGGATGTGTCGAAAGTGCGTTCGTGGGTGCGACAGTTTAATGAAGGCAGAACATCGTGTGACAACAAACCGAAACAACCTCGTGCTCACACAAGCCGGTCTGACGACATGATCCAGAAAGTGGACAGAATTGTTTTGGGGGATCGCCGAATGACTGTTGAACAGATCGCCTCCAGTGTTAGCATTTCCGTGGGTTCTGTGCACACAATCCTGCATGACGACCTGAAAATGCGAAAAGTGTCATCAAGGTGGGTGCCACGAATGCTGACGGACGACCACAAGGCTGCCCGTGTGGCATGTTGTCAAGCAATGTTGACGAGCAACGATAGCATGAATGGGACTTTCTTTTCGTCGGTTGTGACAATGGATGAGACGTGGATACCATTTTTCAATCCAGAAACAAAGCGTCAGTCAGCTCAATGGAAGCACACAGATTCACCGCCACCAAAAAAATTTCGGGTAACCGCCAGTGCTGAAAAAATGATGTGTCCATGTTCTGGGACAGCGAGGGCGTAATCCTTACCCATTGCGTTCCAAAGGGCACTACGGTAACAGGTGCATCCTACGAAAATGTTTTGAAGAACAAATTCCTTCCTGCGCTGCAACAAAAACGTCCGGGAAAGGCTGCGCGTGTGCTGTTTCACCAAGACAACGCACCCGCGCATCGAGCTAACGTTACGCAACAGTTTCTTCGTGATAACAACTTTGAAGTGATTCCTCATGCTCCCTACTCACCTGACCTGGCTCCTAGTGACTTTTGGCTTTTTTCAACAATGAAAGACACTCTCCGTGGCCGCACATTCACCAGCCGTGCTGCTATTGCCTCAGCGATTTTCCAGTGGTCAAAACAGACTTCTAAAGAAGCCTTCGCCGCTGCCATAGAATCATGGCGTCAGCGTTGTGAAAAATGTGTACGTCTGCAGTGCGATTACGTCGAGAAGTAACGCCAGTTTCATCGATTTCGGGTGAATAGTTAATTAGGAAAAAAATCGGAGGCCTTAAAACTTGAATGCACCTCGTATATCTCAGAGAACCAACTATTACTATTAAAATAATTTAAAAAAGCAAGAGTAAACTGACAGCAACGTGCTTCGTTATCATGTATCGCAATTGATACTACAGGTGTTGGTAAAGTAACTACAAAACTGAAATCGTTAAAATGTTTTCTGCTACACCCAAACAATATAAGAATACTTTTTTCTTCCAGTGATGCTTTAATACTTTTTCATCTTTCCGCAGATGGTTGAGAAATTTCTCTGTATTCGGCAAGAGTTTATGACCGATTTTAACTTCATATTATTTCACTACGTAGAAAGCTGCTGATTACGGTAGGAATGCGCGTCTAAAACGCTTTAGTCTTTTATTGTTATTGTTAAAATCCTGATATAGTGAAAAAGCATTCTGATCTCTAAAATCATGTATTTGTATTTGACCAACACATCTGAATGTACTAACAGCCTCTAAATGAAAAAAAAAGCATTACAGTTGAACTATCTATAAGTGTAATTTATGTTATGCGAGATTCCACGAAACTTTAAATTTCTTGTAGTACAGAAAATAAATCCGATCTTTCTTTCAACAAAATGGCGCTAACAGAAAAATGTAGATAAGAAAGTCTCCTGAATACCAAACATTATCCAAGGAGACATTTTGGCTAATCAATGATGCAAAATTTATGCCGCTACATGAATCATGTTATAACGTTAGTGCGTAATTTGTTCAATTCCAATTATGCTGTCACGAGTCCATATATGATGTAATTCGGAATTTCAATGCATATTGGTCTTATTAAACTTTTAGAATTTCTGTGACTCGCTTCCCAAATATTACTCCTTGCTAGAGTTTTAACTTTCACAGTTGTGATAAAGGGTAGTTTTAAATGGAAAGGCTGGCGATCCATTTAACTTCGCTTTTATTGCAGAAATACAAATAAAATGAATTTTAGACTCTTCAGCGAAGATTACCAAGCCCATTTATTTATTTTTAATAAAACGTAGATTCTTGCTGGCACTATTACGAGCAACTCCGCTGGCCACTTTTTATAAGCCAAACAGAAAATTCGTGACGCGATCAAAACCCTCCACCAACCGCATCCAGAACGGCGAAGCAATCATTAATTTATTTAAAATTGGTAATAAATGTAAATAATGTTAAATAACATCATTAAACATTGTAAAGCTTCTGACGTTGCACTTAATAACAAATCGAAAACACATTGCCACAACTTCGAGGTATTCCAATGCAATTAATATACCAAGTTTGAGAAACTCATTCAGAGCAGTTACACGTAATACAAAACCAAAATACCATACATTAACAAAATAACTTCATGTAATTACATAAATGAACCAATCCATTTATTTTTTTAAAAAAACTTAATTATTGAAAGGAGAGCAAGGAATAAGAAGCTAGGTTATAGTTACGTGTTATCAAAATCAGTCTGATTTCGACTTGGGATGTTCAGAAGACGTAGAAAGTTTATAAGGTTTTTATCGCTAAAATTCTGTACTGAAATCCGTTAATGACACCAAAATAATAAGTCAGAATGTGTTTTCGGCAGAAGTATTGGAAACAGTAGAATCCAATATCTGAATAAATCCACCCACTTAGCGGATTCGCACCCGACAAGACCTGCAGACCAACCTGTAGACAATTTTGTAAAATTTGAAAAATGTCTTTTCTCTGGTGAAATACTTTGATCTGCGAATAAAAATGACCACATTTCACGTGATAACATTAAACCAGTTTTTGCTTCCGTGGCTCAATTGTCCACCGAAATTTGCTTAATATCCTACCCGGTTTCAAGGATAAATACATTATTAATTCCAAACATTTCCTTATTTTATAGCTATATACCTGATTTCATTGAATGTCCTTGTCATTATAACAGCAAATAGTGTTTTACGTATTACCATTACAAGAGTGTTTATGATACGAAATCTTACTCGTATATTTATGAACTTTTCCGTTTTTTGTTTTTTACCAAGCATTCCAATGGTTAAATACTTTCAATACAAGAGTAAACAAATTTTAGTTAATAATGAGTATACTATATGAGAGAGCAGATCCGTAATATGCATATCAAATACACTGAAGAGACAAAGAAACTAGTACACCCGACTAATATCGTGTAGGGCGCCTGCGAGCACGCAGAAATTCCTCAACACGACTTGGCATGAACTCGACTAATGTATGAAGTAGTGCTGGAGGGAATTGACACCATGCATCCTGCAGAGATGTCCATAAATCCGTAAGAGTACAAGGGGGTGGAGATCTCTTCTGAACGGCACGTTGCAAGGCATCCCATATATGATTAATAATGTTCATTTCTGGGGAGTTTGGTGGCCAGCGGACGTGTTTAAACTCAGAAGAGTGTTCCTGGAGTCGCTCTGTAGCAATTCTGGACGTGTGGGATGTCGCAATGTCCTGCTAGAATTTCACAAGTCAGTCGGAATGCACAATGGACATGAATAGATGCAGGTGATCAGCCAGGATGTTACGTGTTACCTGTCAGAGTCGTATCTTGACGTATCAGAGGTCCCATGTCACCTAAACTGCACACGCCTCACACCATTACAGAACCTTCACCAGCTTGAACAGTCCCCTGCTGACACGCAGGGTCCATGAATTCATGAGGTTGTCTCAATACCCGTACTTGTCCATCCGCTCGATACAATTGGAAACGTAACTCGTTAGACCAGGCAACATGTTTCCAATTATCAACAGTCCAATGTCGGTGTTGACTGGCCCAGGAGAGGCGTAAAGCTTTGTGTCGTGCACTCAGCAAGGGTACACGACTGGGCCTTCGACTCCGAAAGCCCATATCGATGATGTTTCGTTGAATGGTTCGCACGCTGACACTTGTTGAAGGTCCGGCATTGAAATTCACAGCAATTGGCGGAAGGGTTGCACTTCTGTCACGTTGAACGATTTTCTTCAGTCGTTGTTGGTTCCGTTCTTGCAGGATCTTTTTCCTGCTGCAGCGATGTCGGATATTTGATGTTTTACCGGATTCCCGATATTCACGGTGCACTCGTGGAGGGTCGTACGGGAGAATACCCACCTCATCGCTACCTCGGAGGTGCTGTGTCCCGTCTCTCGTGCGCTGACTATAACACCACGTTCAAACTCACTTAAATCGTGATAACCTGCCATTGTAGCAGTAACCGATCTAACGATTGCGTTAGACACCTGTTGTCTTATATAGGCACTGCTGACAGCAGCTCCGTATTCTGAGTGTTTAAATATCTCTGTCTTTGCATACGCATGCCTATACCAGTTTCTTTGGCTCTTCAGTCTATTACTGTCTGTTATTTAACCATATTTTTTTTAATGGCATTCTGCAACTAAGGCCATACAGCCAGCTCAATGTGAATATTATATATCGTCCGGTGAATCAGTTTCTCCAGAGTATATTGTAATTTCCAAGTATGGACAGCACAGGATGGACACGACGTTCAAACACACTCAAAATTTAAACACCCATGTTCTCGGCCGGACTCGAACCGGCGACATTCGGCACGCGGGGCTAGCACTCTGGTCTCTACGCTACCGAGGTCGGCATATATTTTGCTAGTAATTATAAAAATTTCTTTCTTTATATCTGAAGATCAAGCATATTATTTACATACTAACGTGACTGTCATATTTTTTAAGTGAGGTAGTACATCAGGCTGTAGAATAGCACTGAAATAAAGAGAAACCTGGCGGCAGTTAGGCTGAGTCCACCGCTTGGTTCTTGGGCGCCGGGTGGCCTAGACAGAGAAACACAAGGGGCCGACCTGCTTGTCAGGCAACTGGCTACACGTGTGCGGCGGGACTGCTGCCAGCAGGGGGCCCAGCTGACAAGCGACGAGTCTTGTGAACGGGACCCTGGCAACACACAGGAAGCGAAGCTTACTCTCTGGGGCCCAGTTAAATCATAGATACCTAACAGGGGTCTCCTAATGGAGTATCTATTTTCGGTAACATAGCTTATGATCTTTTGTTACAATAGATTATCTTCAACAACTTACACGCAACGTGAGCAATTTGAATGTAACTTCGTGGTTGAGAATGGATGATGTGGTGGTCAGTGGTAGTTAAAACTGGAGCAGATAAATTTGTAATATTCTCTCTTTTTTTGCCGCTTTGGTTTAACGAGATTAGAATGAAACTTTGGAGAAGGTTTTGCTTGGTTGGCAACGATGTAATTTTCGGCAATATCATCTGAATGTTCCTGGTTAGTTATAGTTTTTGAAATCAATGATTATTACCTCGAAAAATTTAAAATAAATAATGAATATACGTTTACGATAGATAAAATTTACTAGTGCAGTTTGAATAATAGTACTTATTGTCTGGAGAGTATAGTATCCGTAGAAATATAATTGGAGATTTCAGTATGGAAGTTACACATGACTTGATAATTCTAAAATGTAATGTCTTAATTAACCCACAAACAATCGAAATGAGTGCATAATGTAACAACCCAGAAATGAAGCTAGGAAAGAAAGTTTATTTTACTCTAAAAAGGGAAAAGTTGTATAGTTTTACGAGCTGATGACATAGTTCAGGTTTGCAGAACATTTCGCCTTTTGTTGTTGGTGGATATACAGTTAAACGAGGAATCCAAATTACCGAAAGTTCTGGCGTATATTATAAAATCAAATGAAGCGATAAGGTTTCCTGGTCCCAGCTGGCTTTGAAGCCGTCACATTAAACTTTGTAATTAAGCGCCTTAATCACTAAACTACCAGACCGATCAATTTACAACTGAAATTTCCAGATATCAGTATCGTGTGTTGAGAGGGAAAAAGGTGTATTTGTATACTAAAATTTAAGATTCAGAGAAAGACACTGTAGTACTATAGTTAGATATATTTCTGTTAGAAATGTCTGTAAGTTTATGCAAATTTAAGTAAATGTTGTTCAGTGCTGTGGCGCGCCGTTACTGGATCAGGAAGTACAACGGGGCACGAACCTTGGACCCTTCATACTGGCCGTCCTGCTTGTGGTTTTTAGGCGGTTTTCCGCAGTCATCAAGGCCAGAACGGTAGCTAATCTCCAGCTCACACAAACAAAAAATACACTTACCACACACAGAACACAATTGCACGTTTTACAGACTTATGGGAACACTTCAGTTTCCCCATTAGTACGTACTGCGACCTGGCAGCAGGTATAGAATGCTAGGCGTCAGCAAGGACATGCGGACGTATATGACAGCTCCAAATTGAACCCTGCCAACGATGAGTAAACCTCAGCAAATGCAGCCGACCCCAAAAGGTTGGGAAAAGGTGGCGAAGTAGCAGAAGAAGTGGTAATATTACCCACTAGAATGTCCATCCGCAGGCACTTAGCCGCCAGCATCATGCGCCGCAGATGAAAGGTGGCAGTTTATGCGTTAGCCGCTGATTACATTGCCGTGTGTAGGAGACGCTCATATTCTGACTTAGATTTAACGTATTTATGATTCCACCAGATAAGTGTGAATTTCAACGGAAGAAACGCTGTGCTCAGTTGACTGCGGCATATGAGGAAGGGTTATAGTATTGAGATAAGTTTACAAGCATGAGGAGATTACACTGTATTGAGACATCTGGAGTGCCTCAAATCTAAGTCGCCACGCTGTTCCATGATGTGATGGAATACTTAATTCGCAGGCTGCAAGCTGATTGTTAAATTTTTCACTGTGTTGTACAATTATTTTCCGACGCTGTTGATGCAAATTTTTGAGCTTTAAGCTATTAACCTGAAGGTAATTAAAACAGAATGTCATAAAAACGATTAAAAACAATGAAGAAAACGTATTATTAAATTGTTATAACTATGCAGGATGGACGGTGATTATACGGATAATTATTTGCAGCGAGAAATCATACTGCATCTTGTAGAAGCAACCGTCCACCTTATTGTTCTGCTGTTGGGTGTTGAATTTAGTGAACCTGACTACCGTTACGTTATTACGGAGAAATTCCACGCCAGCCAGTTAAATACAAATAACGGGAGCAGCATTAATATCTCTGAAACGGCCGGCATTGTTTGTTTATTCAGGGATCTGATTACGCAGGGAACACAGTATTCAGAGCGGACGTCGTTCTGAATATAACGCCGCGGGTGCGGTTTAACAACAGTTAATCCGCTCACTTATTCTTGCGTGAATGGCTGAATGCATTAAAAATTTATTCTTCAATTATTATTCTAAAACAGGCGCAGCGTTCACAATTACGTGCAGTGGTTTACTATTGTGTCACGAAACCAGTACCAAACTGTTTCAGTACCGCGTTGGAGACAAAATATATTTTACGTGAGACCATGGTTTAATTAAAACGTTGTGCAAGGCGACAACATACGAATCACTGAGAAACACATTTTAAAATATGTGTTTGCGTTAAAAGGAAAATACCCTGGTAGAAATCTTCATTTTTTAATGTTTGTTTATGAAGTAGCTGATTAAAATTCTAAATAGAACAATAAAGACATGAGAAACGAATTGGACGATGTGGACTAAGTTTTTGAAGTATGTCATACCTAACTGTAAAATAATACCGATAATACTATTTCCTTTCAATCACAAGACTGTCGTACTCAGTTTCATGATCTTCAAGTAAATTCCATTTCAACACCGCCCATCTAGTATGAATTTATTGAAAATCTCTTCAGAAGAAAACAAACTGTCTTAAATCGTGCAGTGACTATTGTCCTGTAGAGCTGTCCTATCACGAAAGCAGTTTCCCATGTACGTAGCATGGAGAGCGTAGCGTGGTTCATACCTCCGTAACTACTGAAAGAAGCGGTTACTGATTTTCGGAATGTTGTTTTGCTTGGTGACACAGTATCTGATAAACATGCTGCTCATGGTGCTAAAACGAAAGAGATTAATTTCTGAACTGCTAAACATCACCTACCATTGTTATAGGGTAATTTTACTTCTCTACGTCGAGCGTTTTGTTGATTCAAATAATTCAAACGCTTCTATTGACTATTAACGATAGATTTCACTGTAGAAAGGCTATGAACACCGAGCAGTATTTTATCAGAAAGGCTGTACCGTGGTGAAGTGGCTGAAGCTCATGCGCGTTATAGTGCTCATTACCACGTTATAATTTAAGACTAATGCAGTTAGAAATTCGCAGTTGTGTAAGGATGAGTATCTTATAATAAATATATCTTTTAATATGAAGTAAAACATTAAAATTGTTTTGGAATAGGTTTACGTAATTCTTGTAGCATTGTAGCAAGTATATTCTTAATAGGTTACACACTGATTTTAACTATACTATAACGCTGAAGTATTAAACATTCTAAAATATTGTTCTCGGTATGCGAGTCCCACTTCTCTGTTTAGTGTGAAAGAGCAATAAACATTTAAGAACCTTCTCAAAACGATGTCGAGAACCTGTTACTGCTTCCTCAAGTCATCCCTGGAAATGCGCTTTCTGAAATAACAGAGAGATATATATCAATATAGAGAAGAAACATACGTCCTTAGTGCAAGCAGACGACTTTTACATAAATCCTGCGACCATTTCTGAAAGCTCTTTAGTTGTTCTTCACGAACTATGCTTTTATCAGGTCTTGAATAAATGAATAACAGATTTTATTTCGCATCTCTTGTATATATAGGGTTATTGTTTTCCATTTCCCTTGATTTCCTACCGATGAACGTTATCTCGTACCAAGTTTTCACTAATTATTATTTTTTGGCAGCTGTTTATAATAAAAAAATATATTTGATGTTTAAATATATTTTATAGAAAAATTCAGCAAATGCCCCACAATTTCCAGTGGAATCTTGAGATTACCTCCACCTGAAGCAGGTGAATACAACTCAGCGACCATAACTAACCCAAACTCAGTTATTGATAGTCACTTTTTTAATTCATCTGTTATTTGAGGAGTATACCTTTATTTTATGAATTGTTTACAGTTTCCACAGAAGTGTTCTTTTCCAATTTATCGGGTTAAAAGGAAGTTTTGATTTTCCTTGTGATAACCTTATACATATTTTGTCTAATTCTACATCGGAAGATTTCTGTGCATCAACACGCAGAGATAGACGTTATCGTAAAGCCACACCAAACGTGACGGGTGGGTGGTTACGCATTCAAGAGAACGCTGGTTTGAATCCTGGTCTGTACATCCAGATTTCGGTTTTCATGGTTTTCCAAAATCACTGAAGGTGAATGCCAAGATGGTTACATCACAAACCTGTTTGTACTAAACTGTGCAACCTCTCGACTGTCTGCAGCCTGGAAGCAAGTCACTTATTTATTTTGCTAGCGTATATGGTTGGTTTCGTTAGCTATCGTATTATCGTTTAAAGCTGATCTCTGGAAACGATTCTATATGAGAACACGTGTTACTTTGTGAGTGCAGCCGATAGTGGACGACAAGGGCGGCTGGTGCCAACGTATTACACAGATTATCATTCAAGAATGATCGTAAAAACATTCCTAAAATTTCGGTTAATTAATAGTACGAACTGCTTACTGACCAAACTTAAATAGTAATATTAATTCCTAGTAGCAGTTTCCAGCAGAAGCAGCCTATAAAAGCTATCGCATAGCAGTTTCCAGCAGAAGCAGCCTATAAAAGCTATCGCAACAGTTAATTGCAAATTTATTAAACGTGCATAAATGATTAGCCGGCAGACCCGAGCCATCTTTATTTCCCATAATTACGATTCACACAATGACAAATAACTACAGAAAATGGTATATTTATCAACCAAAGTTTCTTAAAAGATGTGAATTAATATCAAAAGGCGAATAAATAGTAATGAAAATCAAAAATTGACTTTTATGTTGGCAAAATTCTCTCTTCCTTTGCTATACATGATATTACCCTTATAAAATTAAATGAGACGTTAACTGTTCAACGACTAATTATTCATAATTAGAGATGAGGAAAAAATAAATTTACACTTGCTTTATTGACTAAATACACGTTCACTAAAATTTGTCGAGTATTGTGCTTTATTGATTGAGTGCATATTTAGCAAAAATGTGGCAGATAATCGTCTCAAGAAAGCTTTGAAAGTAAAGGCAGTGGTGGAAGGTATGCTCATTTATAACAGCTTCGTATATCGAAACTGGCACATGTTAACCAACTACATTGACACGCTAAAAGTGTCCAGAAAGATCAACTGTGATTATAGTCACTGGCCTTAAGAACTGTTGAATTAATTCTTTTGTATTATGTAATATCCAAAAGCTACAAGCCTGTTTAAATTCCAGACATAAAGGTCATGAACACTCTCACCTTCGGCCCTTTTTTTGCGAGTTAATTATATGCTGTGAAATACAGGTAATTACTTAATAGCAAACGTGCGGGGAAAATAAATCTTTCTTTAGATGAGTTTTTAGAGTTGTGTTGAAAGGCTCTCGGGGGCTCATTAAGATCTGTAGCAGCCGACCGCGCGGGGGAAAGGAATCGCAGAACAGTTTCCGAGTGGACTTCAAACGCGGCGCTGCCACTTGCTCGCGCTCTGTACACCGGAAACAGATCCAGCCGCTCAGTTCATCTTCAAACATCAAAAGCTTTACGCCATTATCTCACTATAAGCGAAAAGCGACTAGATCCCGTAAAAGAATTCAGCTACTCAAAATATGTATAGCACTAATGTTTATCGAATTAAGCTGAGCAAAATAAATAGCAGTTTTGTAAGTGCCTTTACGCGGCACTCCTTTAGAGACTTGTACGACGAACGTGTGGAGAAAGCCTTCTGACGCAGTTTATAGATATGCCGTTTACACTGGTCGCCATCTTCAATGTTCGTGTTAGGTAAAATGCAGTCCTTTAAAATGCAGTTCCTGAAGCTACAATATCGAAACTGAAATCTCGTATTCTTTCAGGCACTGAAAGAGGAGCGTAGATATGGACAGAACCGTCATAGTTCGAACCAGTGTCTTTTGGAAATGGTATCTCTTCAATACTCCAATTAAAATCTTTAGCTGGAATAATACCATTGCTACAGTCCTTATGAAAGCGTCACAGAACTGATTAGTAGACTAGGTTGGGAGTCTCTGGTAGATAGACGACACACGTTTCGTTAAAACTTATTGGTAAACATGCGTACTCCCACTTTCACTTTTGAGTGTAGTGAAATACTTCTTCCACCAACCTATTTGAGTCGGAAGGACAGCAAAGATAAAATTAGAGAAATAAGGTGCCGGACTGATTCTTATATGAATTTTTTATTCCCTCGTACCATTAGGGATTGGAATGCACAGCAAAGATTAGCTTTGGCGCTGAGCACCCTCTGCCACCCACAATTTTGTGAATTGCAGAGTATATATGTAGATGTAGATGAAATAATTAAGTCGATGACAGCTGTTATTGAGCTTCGACTTGAGGTGTCACCACTTATGATCCCAGTCAGATAGATTTTTTCTTGTTTCTTATAGCTTTTTCGTCTCATAGATGTCTCATAGCGGGATGGGATCTGGTGCAAGGGTCGTGAATTAAATTCACCATGGTCTTTTGAAGGAACCATCTCGGCAATAGGCTGGAGTGATTTCGAGAAAACCGAAATCTGTTTCGCCGGATGGGGGATTCGAAGTCACGTCCTACCGCATGCCAGGCTTAAGCGTTATCACTGATGGCTCAGTTTTTGTTTTGTTTTTTGTTTATTTGTGTTTTTTTTTTTAAATTGTGGCGTTATGCCTCGTCGACATCCAGGTCATTAGAGGCGGTATGGGATTGGGGATAGGGAACGGGAACGAATTCAGCCATGGCCCTTTGAAGGAAGCCTCCCGGATTTCGCTCTGAGTGATCTGGGAAGCCATGGAAAAACAAAATCTGGATTCCCGGACGGGGATTCGAACCCGCGGCCTTCCGAATTCGAGGCCAGAGAGTTACCACTTACCCACCACGCTCGGTCCACTGGCTCGGTATTCAGAATGCAGTATACTGCAAGAACGGTTACAGAATGTTACAAAATAAATTTCCGGAATATAGAAACAAAATGCGAGACGTAGACAGGTCCGAGGAGACAGAGGTACGAACGTTATACTATAACTGAATAATCCACGCTGACTGATGCGGTTCACGAAAGGCGTTGCAAATGAATAAATTTTTTAGTTAACAGTCTGCACTGTAATGCTCCACTTTGCTTTCGGAAACATTTATTGATGAGACTATGAGATGTTATGTTAACTGCGGGTGTGCCAAATACATTTCCTGGGCAGTGGGCAATGGACGGAAATGAGAATTTACGACCGTGGTCATAAATATTAGCGTAGTTTGTCGTGTTAGGGGACACGCGTTTTTAAAGATTCATGAAAGGTTGACAGAGTGGTACGAGACACTTATTCAAGGATATTGAGCCATTCAATAGTGGTGAATGTTTGATGTGTGTTATCGCTGTTTTCCTAGACGCAAAGGAAGGCAGAAAAATTGGTAATTTGTCCAAACCAATTACAGATCTCATTCCCGTGGGCGATAGCAAATTCTTGTTTTTATTACATTTTGGATATTTGGAAAAGCAAGTTTATTCCAGTGATCGCGGGATTTGTGAAGTACTACCATTGAATTAAACTTCAGAGCGTGCTGGAAGGGTAGTTACGTCATGGAGGAGATTCAAGATTATTATTATGTCTGCTTCTAGAACTACGAAGTACTCGGCAGTACAAGCTTCAAGCCGCTGGACTCGGCTATTAACGTGAAGGGGGAAGAAAGGGTAGAGGTTAGGAAGGCTCTTGACCTGCTGGTGAAACGACCTGCAATCTACCTGCAAAACCTGTTCGTCTCCCGTACACAACATGAAGTCACTCTCCAGCATTGGTGCAGTAAACAGGATCCATATTTGAAAGTCCACAGTAATAAAATCCCTTATATCTGCTGCATTGTTTTAATCACTAACCCGGTGCAATCAGTTACTTTAACTTACAAAATCTTTCATGCAAATCGTGGAATACCTTTTTATCTTTTATTCTGATATGTTTAAAATTGGTTGCTTATCTTATATACCTTATCGCACTCAACAATGAAGCTCGATATTGGCTCACAATAACCGGGCGTCCAACATTAGCGTCCATTGCCTAGGGCACGCCATGTTGGAGATTGTCAACACGTCGAACCCGAGAATTGGTTGCTGACAGGAGGATTACCAATTATTATTTGTAAATATTTCGATGTTATTATGAGAAGTATAATTTCTCAAAAATGAAAGAGATACTAATTTAAAATGATTGGTTGGGAAAAATTGTTTAACTAATTGAATTAACATAATACATCACAGTATTTTATTGATCTCAAACATATTAAATGAATGATTTTACTAGTTTTCAATGAACTGAACTTTAAAAAGTCATTTTCTTTGAATTCACGACCTATTCGTTCTGGACATTCACATAGCGATGAGTTTATCACGTTACGTGTTGTAAATTCTGCTCCTACGCAAGTCGGAAGAAAAGAAAGAAGAGACCAGTTCAGAGATACTTACAAAAAATTTACGGAAAATGTTGTTGCTGCCCAGCAGAACAAGTTGCGAATAATTAATTTTAAAAATTTAATTATTTTCTAAAATTTAAAGAACATGGTTTTCATTATAACTCTATAATCAAATCCACCAAACTGAAATAAAAAATAAAGCAACAGTTGAGTATTCAGAAAACATTAGAGCTATAATACTTTCAGAATCGGCCAGTATCCACAAACCATTTCTGATATTTTACTTGAAACAAAACTGATCGCTGCACACAGAAAATGACCTATATACCCCCCATTATTGTGTGTAAAAGAAATATCCTGAACCAGGTAACAGTCGAATTAACATCTATTCATCACAGTGTTGAAATATATAATTTGTTATATTATCACGTCATTACTTGACGATTAACATCTAAGTACAGTGTGACGTTACAAAAAATGAGTCAGCGAAATACGTATAGGGTCAAATTTTCTAGCGTTACTCTTTATATCAATGTTAAAGCTTAATTTGCTTTAATGCCCACTGGAAATCACGTGACGACTTCAGACACTATATTTACATACAAGTTGCCATTATTATACATTGGAACATGCAGTAGTATTTTTAGTTACGTTTTGTTTATTTATATTTGTTAGATGTACATGGCTTCATTATAATCCCTGAACGCTGTTATAGTGAGGAAAGAAGTATAGAATGATGTTTATCACATGATGGTTATCGCATTGTTTATTTGTATTGGTTCGCTGTAGACAGTTTCATTGTGTCCTCTGTTCGCGGTTATAGTAAGAAAATAAATACGGGATCATATTTATATCTCGATGCGTGGGATAGAAACTTTAATTTTCATGCATAAATATTGGCATTCGTCTTTCCAACAGACGGAATGAGTAATTTAAGCAATTAAATATTATTTAAGTTTTGAACCAGAAATTTGCGTATTATCAGTCGTTTTTAACTGCTTAGAAGCTGGATGCTAACGAAGATTGATCTTTAGAACGGTTGTCAGATAATGTCGTCCAAGATGTTCTCCGATATAGAAGCTCTGAACACAAAATAGGCCTACAGATTAAGGCTAGAAGCGGTGCTCTATAATCTAGCGAAGTGAACTTTAAGTTTTTGATAATTTTCTTTTGCTTATGGGAATACTTGAAGAAAGTTCCTATTTACTCTACAAATGCAATATAGTATCGTTATCCACTAGAGAGTAAAATAAATATCTAAAACAAAAAAATACAAAGAAATAAATACACAGGAGAAATCTACAGATCAATACATACAAGTTTCACTTTTTGCGCGTATTCACACTGATACATGGTCTTGTTTTTTTTTTATGCATGGCTCTACGTAAGCTATCGCAAAATCTTTTTGCACGTTATTCCTCCACAGCCGCAAGTGTACGAAGCGTTGGAAATATCGCACAGATGTCCTTTTAAAGCTGTCCCGGTGTTTTTTTTAAATTCCGCGAAGCTTCGTAAAATTGTGGCGCATCAAAGCGTTTTGGGACTACCGACTTAGCGGGAATTTGAACAGCGAAATAAAAGCTTTTTTTCACATGATGCTCCTTTACAGACAAGTGAAAACGGATCTTTTCATATGCTTCATGAATTAAATAGCAAGAATTGTTAAGCACTACAGGCTGCATTCCAAACTGAAAACTGAACAGCACCCCTAGCCGCAACACTAAAGAATAATATGAGTTGGAATGAGCAAACTACATCATTGTTGGAAATGCAATAAATAGATCCCATATTATTAAAAGTCCCTATTTTAGACGAATGGAAGGGAATGCTTGTGATACTGGTTTCATAAGTATGGTATATCAATATATTCTGGCGCTGTTATGGGTTCGTGTCACTAGCGGTTATTTTCTAAGACAAGATGTGCAATTTCTGGTCGGTTCTTTAAGTAATCACGGAAGAGTTTACATATGATTCATACATTATGACAGAAAAACAGAACATACGAGAAAAAAACACGGACTAACTCAGTAGAAAGAATGCAACAGTCACGTTCAGCTTGATGAAGCTAAACCTTGGTTTCAATTATCAAATAGTTGATTCTTTATTTTTTTCATCGTGGAATCTGGTGGAGGAAAAGAAATTTAACAATGCTAATCCAGCATTCTGCTACTCGCTTTAGGGTACAGAAATAATGAAAGCTTAGTAGTTTAGCAGTTGTTTAGAGAAATCTGGGGCCCTGTAGTTAAGGCGTCTGACTAGGGATCGAAGGGTATCCGGTTCGAATCTCTGTCTCGGCGGGGATTTTCATAGATCCCTAACCCGACCTTCACCTCTGGCACAGTTTGCCATTTAATTTGGGGACGCCAGAACGCTTCTCTGGTTCGAATTCCATGTTAAACTGGAGGTCCCCTTTACCCGGTAGGATTGCCGGATTAGTTTATGGCGGCTACAGGATGTAATGTGCAGCTAATAGAAACCCTGTCACCAGGTCAATACGACCACATGGAACTATTATTATAACTGTTATTTATAGCTGCCCGGTATATCAGTCTCGTAAATGTTATGACAGTCGTTGATATTACAGCTTTTTGAAGAGTGTGTTGTTAAGTGACGTATTGCTGAAGCTACCAACAGACGGAAGCAAAATTTGTTATTACTGTCAGGTAGCTTACTATCAGTTTGAAGTGTCGATGTGTTCGTAGCTTAACGGTCGAAGTCTGTGTAGAGCAATAGGCTTCTCCGATAAAACGGACATTGCAGCCGATGTAAAGTATTCGTTCTGATGCTGATTCTAATGCAAAGATGAAGCTTGGTGGACTTATTCATTGAGGTAGATTGTCTTGTTTCATTTCAAAGACACGAAAACTACTCCAGTTCCTTAATCATTCAGTTAATATCATGAGATACATTTCTAATTATCATACTTTATCTTGTTATGGTACCCACAGAATAAAAAAAAATTAAAAAAAAAATATGTAGGCGAGAAGTTTCTGATGGTACAGGACTTGGTAAGAGCGACAGAAATTGAACAGTTGCCTCTTTGAATTAATCGCACTGGCAGTCCCCTGCACCGATTTCAGGAAACCTTCCGACAGCGAAATCTGGATGTCCTAATCCTGAATCCTCCATCCTTCATCCTCCTCAAACATTATCCACAACTTGTATTGCACTGTACAATATCGCTTATTTGTGACTGGGATGCTAGTTAAATGACAATCGGTAAGTAACTTATTAATCAAAACGTGTCAAGGGTCAGCAGAATGTAGCGGACACAGCTTAGCTTCAGGCTCAGGACAGCAGTGGCTTGATGATATTATCCGCAGTATTTTTTTAAATCTGCACGAGTTCCACCAGCCGTGGACGAAATGAAATCCTCGTTTGTTATAATAATATCTGCGTCCCGCGAGGAGCGGTTGCGGGGCGTATTTTATCGCTGCCGCATTGTCCGGATTTTCCGCTCAAGGAAGCGCGATGGTAGCGGGCGCACTGCTATGAATATTGGGATTATTCAGACTCTCCCACGGGACAAACCGCGATTTATGAAAGCCGTTCAGCGCAAAATAAGGCGACAAAACCTCCCACACAGCCGTGCGTAAGGCGCACGTCCCGATATTCTAATCTAAAATATTTTCGCCACACAATTGAAATGCACCACAAACGGACAATATGGCAAGAAAATAGCCACAAGCATCGTAGAAGCGATCTTCATAACTATCAAGTTGTGAATGCTTTATAGTATTGACATTTAGTAAGTGTTCTCATAGACTGAACAAATAAGAGAAACAATGGCTAGGATTGTCATTTAACCTTCTTCATTTTCTCCGTATGTGACGGCTACGAAGTTTTCTCCGACAGGCTATCACCGTAAAAAAACAGTCAATAATCACATTTTGAAAGGAGTTGACATAAGGCTGGTGACTCACAGAGAAGCTCTAAGGAGGCATTTTGTTTCAATTTTGTACCTAAAATTCTATCGGCGTTCTTACGTTCTGTGATCGCGTTGAAGGTTTGCGCTTGGAGTTTGGAGAGTTGCGACTTAAGATTCCCGCTCCAGCCAAACAACTTTTCCATGATTTTCTGAAACTATGTTAGGAGAATACCACTACGTTTAAGATATAAACGTCATGGTCCATATAATGATTTATCACTATCCTACACATAAAGCACTGCATACAGAAGAGTGGACAAAGAAGACCATCTTTATTTCGGAAGAACTATGAAACAGAGAAACTCAGGGAAGCGCAAGAGAAACGTTTCAAAAAAGTAGTTTTTAACGTCATAGCACAACGTAACGCGAATATGACACAATGCAACCCTTGTTAGGAAGAGGTTGAGAATTCAATGCTAAAGGCGTATCCATTGCTAATTACAGGTTACGGTTAAAAACTCGACAGGGTCGTTTTAGGGCTTTGTTTTATTTAAATGAGATATTCCAAACCGTTCCGTGATTCTAACTCCACATTAAACCGTATGCATCCATCGACAAATGCGCTGCAACTCGTAACAACGCGAATTCTTCAAGAATCACCCCACTAGCAAAACCAAAACTAATTACTTTGCTCGGCTTATTATTTGTTTTACAAAGCACAGTACAAACTGGCAGTGATTCATACATTTACTTTCGTGATATGATTAATAATACGTATTACAGTCTTCACGATTCGGTAAGTTTGTGCCTTACAGTGATACATGCGAGTTAATAGAAAAGCATAGTCCCCTCTAAGTCATAAACGGTTCCTGTAAAAGACATTTCAATGCTTTTATGTCATCCACGTAAAAGGATTTCTCAGGTGTGTCATAAAGTGAGGTAACAGCTTATCTGACTTTAAATGGATGCCACACTGAAAGTTAAAACCAATTTTCATGAATTGTAAACACGGCAAAGAGAGACTTATCCATTTTGGCAACTTGTCTTTCCTCTTAGCTGTTCGCTTTTACTTCTCTTGGTTCGCATAATCTGTCACGGTGAAGGCTGCAGTATACCCTGAGAACCTTAACTAAAACAATGTGACACACATCGCGTATTCCTCTGCAAAGGAACAGGCTTGTTGGACCTTTTGGTATCACTGCCGCAAGCTGTCTAGAGTAGCTTCTTTCGGCGTACAGCTACTATCTGAAAATACTCCAGTACTGCCCTCTCTCGTTGAACAGCTGTTAGCGCAACGGGAATTCATAATTTCAGTAGCAAAGAAGTATCGGTGTTGATGACCTACTTCTCATTATCCGAAATGCAAGATATGGCATGAAAGAAAATACTTTTTTATTTTACTGCGTTAAATCGAAGAGAAAATTATGGTGACGGAAATCAGAATTTACATTTCATCAATAGTGAAATACGAAGGGCTTTAATTTATGTCGCAGGTTGTAGCTAAATTCGAATCTTTGTAATATTGTAATGCTGATAGAAGTTTTCAGTTATTACGTTAACACACAGAAATAAAAACTGAGGATACAGTGAACCTGATGTGGGTGTTGTGCAATATATGGTAGTTTTGATGTATGAACATTGAACCTGTTTCGTACTATTTCATTTTTATTACGTTGAGAATATTCCAGATTAATAAGCAGTAGCTGTACCGTCAACGTGTTTTGTATTGTTAAGGCGAGTTGCAGAATCTGCTGCAGAAGAAGATGACTATTACCAATGTTTTCCAGCAGAAAGAAAACAGTGCAGACTAGAGGCTGTGTTGCCAGTAATACCTAAGTCGTCAGTTCTGCAATGAAAGTTGTTTATGAAATAAAAACATTTATTAGTAAAAGAAGCCCTAAGACTTTGTATGTGTTAGTTTGATAGCGTTGGCGCGCACGTTCCGGTGGTAATTTCCCTACACACCCATTTCTCTCCTTACTTGTATCCGCCTAGTTTTCCCATTTACGAACTTTAAATTGATTCAAATTTTAGTAAATTATTCATGACTTTTCGTGGTAATTTATTATGATCACTGACTGCCTTACACACAATAGAAAATTTTTCCACCCCCTTATGCCTGAAATCAAGTGTGGTGATGGTCCTTTTTCGCCTTCCTTGCACTGTTACAAATTCTTTCACTAATATTTTTCCACCAATAAATGCTTTGCACACTCCTACCACTCTCTTCATGCTTCTCCTGTCTTCCAACAAATCGCTTTCCAGCTACTTTACCATATCAGTTACTGATTGTGTTCTGCTGTAATTCCCATAGACTAATCCGGCTGTCGTCCTTTGCACTGTATTTGATGCCAAACATGTGGGTGCCAGACTGCATCACCGTATTCAAGCAATGGTCTGACGAAAGTTTTGTAACACAATTCACTCACTTCTTTGATACATCTCGTAAAGTAAAAGATTTTGAAACTTTTTCTTGCCACTCTTCCAGTGTTTACACTTCAAGTCTTCAACAAGCAATTCCTTCCCCACCCTATAAAAATAACCAATCTTTAGTTTTTTATCTGCATGTCTAATAAGCCGACTATTCTTAGCATTTATCCTTATTGCGTGTTGACCTATACAGTTAGATATCCGGACCGAGTCAATCTGCAGCTTTTCAGTACTCTCCCGTTTTGATCTGTCGCACTGAAGTGTAAACACGTGAGAAATACGTACGGCTTACGTAAGTTATTGTAAAGTAGAAAGTTGAGACCTAGCCGATTGTTAATTATGTGCTAGTAATCAACACAGATGAGCGGTCTGGTGGCTCAGTGGTTAAGGCGTCTGACTGGAGATCCATAGGTCCCCGGTTCGAATCTCTATCTCGGCGGGGATATTCATAGGCACTTGACCCGGCCCTGACCTCTGGCACAGCTTGCTGTGTAATGTGAAGTACGCCAGAACGCTTCCGTGGTTCGGATTCCACGTTAAACTGTAGGTCCCCTGTACCCGGCAGGATTGCCGGGCTAGGTTAAGGCGGCTCCGACAGGGGCGGACCTGTCACCAGGTCATTTCGATCACACGAAATTATTATTACAATCAACATAGATAAAAAAAACAAGAGAATAACGTATATATATTTGTGCGGGAGTGTAACGATCCGTCCCAATCCGTTTGTAGACTTCATGATTTTTTATCTAAAAACTGTAAAAAAAAAACTTTTAATGTTGATTAATCTAAATCTGCTGCAACTGTATATGGGTGTCCAAGATGTGTGGATGTACAGATTGATGGCTAATTAACAGACTGGTACAAACGAATACCTCACTTTTGTTCTACGTTTACAGGACAAAACGATACCAGTAAATACTCTCTGTCGTTCGAATTCCACTTTAAACTGTGGGTCTCGGAAGAAAGGAATGGGCAATCTACCCCCTATTGGCTTAGTACGATTCTTTCAGAGTTTAAGACTAATTTCACTTCAAAGTATTAGGCCCATTACCGTTGCTACTAAGTAATTTTTCACTTGAAAGCGCCAGTGAAGAATTTAGTTCTACACCTCCATATATACTTTGAAATTAACAAAATTGAGCGTGGCAGAGGGTGCTTTGCTCCAAAACTAATCTCTACTCCGTGCATTCTAATCCCGAATGGCACGAGGAAAAAAGAATTCATATAAGCCTAAGCATTAGTGCAACACCTTATTTCTCTAATCTTATCTTTCGTATCATTGCATTCCAACAGGTTGGTGGACGAAGTATTTCATCGCACTTGTAAATGATAGTGGGTGTACGTAGGATCCAAGCCCAATCCGCGAATTAATTCTGTGACGTATTAAACAGGACTGTGACATCTAGTCACGAATCGAGCGGCTCTTCGACCAAATACATTTGTGTCCGTATATTTCACTTTGCCGCCACAACTACATAGCACATATCACTGGTGTTTGTGTTTGGTAGTAGTATCAAGTCTCCCATCGTGCACTATAGTGGTTATATGTCGATAGTTATGGGTATGTGGCAGATATGGTGGTTGAAAGTGGCCGCCCTGGGGCACTTTCATATTTCGAACAAAGACGCATGTGTCCCTGTGTCTCAATTTTTAGCCAAAACTATCTAGCGCTGATCACTGGTGTCTGTGTGTGGTAGTAGCACAGAGTCACCGATCGTGCACAAAGTTGGCCGAATTACGGTAGTTGTTGGGGTGTGGGAGATATGGTGGTTAAAATTGGCCGATCGGGTATATTTTCGTATTTCTACCAAAGACATGTGTGTCCGTATATTTCACTTTTTTGCCACAACTATATAGCGCAGACCCTTCTGTGTAGTAGTAGCATCAAGTCTCCTATAGCGCACTATGGTGATTTGATGTGGATAGCTCTGGGGGTGTGGGAGATATGGTGGTTTAAAGTGGTCAACCTGGGGCATTTTCGTATTTTCACCAAATACGTATGTGTCCCTATGTATCACTTTTCAGCCAAAACTATATAGCGTAGATCACTAGTGTTTGTGTGTGCTAGTAGCATAGAGTTACCGTTCGAGCACAACGATGGCCGAATGTCGATAGCTGTGGGATTATGGGAGATATGGTGGTTGAAATTAGTCGATCATGGATATTTTCATATTTCGACCAAAGACATATGTGTCCGTATATTTCCCTTTGCTGCCTCAACTACATAGCGCGGTCCACTGGTGATTGTATTAATCTCAAGTCTCCCACCGTGCACCATGGTGGTGTCATGTCCGTAGCTAAGGGAGTGTATGGTGGTTGAAATTGGCCAGCGGAGCGCAATTTATATTTCCACCAAAGACATGTGTTTCCCAATATTTCACTTGGCAACTATACGTAGCCTGCGCAGGTCATTGATTTTTGTGTGTGGTATTAGCCTCGAGTCTCCCATCGTGCACTTTGGTGGTTACATGTCGGAAGCAGGCAATCAAAATTCTTTACAGTCACGAAGGAAGTCGTGGGCTTCAGATAGCAGTAGTCTAAATGTAGGCGCACGCGAGTTTTGTGAGTAGTCTCCTTTGTTTGTCTATAACGAGTTTTCAAGATTCGACCTACGAATCGGAGCCTAGAATTAGCTCTCCCCACGACCGACTTGATGTGGAGGTCGCATTTGATGTGGTGGTAACGCGTGGTGATGGGGTTCCACTGAGTCCCGCGACACTTGTCGCCCGCCCACGCGCGCCCGACTCATTAAGCCGTGGCGCCATTGTGCCCGCCACCTGCCGCCCCCGCTCGTTAACACCGCGACGTCACGCCCCCGCCGCGTCGCGGCGCGCTTATTCTCTCGCGGACGGCCCACAAAATTTTCTCTCTCTGACGCATTCAGCGGCGCCGGGCAACTTCGGCGTCGCCACCTCGCCCCACGTTAAAGGAGACCTCACAGCAACTCCGCCGCTACGCGCCGTGGCGGACCAAGTTATCCGTCCCCCACAGTATCAGTTACTAATCATATTTCTACTGACGATTTTATTTTGCTTAGGGTTGTATGCCTCGTCCATATTATTGAAGTCGGGAAATGATTAGGGGCAACGAACGGGAAGGAATTTGTCGATGGCTTTTTTGCAGAAGTATCCCTTATTTCACCTGGAGTAATATCGTAAAGCTATGGAAAACTGAAATATGAATGACTGCGGGGATATTTGAATCTGCGTCCTTCCGGATGTAATCTCCGAGCGTTAATACTTATCCACAGGGGACAGTACAGACAGTGAGACATTTCAAAATAAATTACAGGTAATCAGAAATTAAATTATATAAATCTGATTTGCAAATAGTAATGGGTGATGTAAATGCCGGATTTGGCATCAGTAATATTAGTTGAGTCACTGGGATACAAGGCGGACAAGCAAAGAATGGAATAAAAGCCAACTGATTACTTTAGTGAGCTGTAAAGTAGCAACCTCACTATTATATATTACAAAGGGTGGCATAAATACACATGTTAAGCACGAGTTTATAAATCAATTGTAGACAACATAACAGCCAACAAAAAATTTGTAAAATCCATTCTCTTCAGAAGTTTCGAATTAGAAACGGACCACCTCATATATTTTTCATTGCATCCCCGAACGATGAAAATAAAAATTCACGGAAAAATAACAGAACAGGGAAAATATTTAAAAATACAGCTTCTGTAACAGCACCGGCATAACATAACTTTTTTCAAGAAATAATAAAAATAAAGTAATGGGATTTTGAAATTAATGTAACAACAGAAATGGAGTGGCCAGAACTTCTGAAAAATACGGAAACAGGCAAATATTGAAGATGTAGGATTAAGGAAACATGACTTAGAAAGAAGGGATTGTTACACTGAGGTCAAAGATTTTACAAAATTAAAAATAAAGTAAAAATGAAGATCAACCAAGTTAAAAGAAGCAAAAATGATTAGAGTATAATAGAGACGCTGTAAACAATGCGACGAGGACAAAACACAGCAAATTTGGATACTCTAATTTTTGCTTCAGAATGGTAACAAAGCCAAACTCTAAAATAAATTCAGTTTGAAAAACCTTAGGGCTAGAGAGAATAGAAGAAGTGAAAGCAAATTTTATAAAGAAATTGATACAATATTCTCAGAATTCGTGCCCTGAAAGTAAATTTAATTTAGTCCAACCCCACTGAACTAAAAGCTGGAAACGGTCTGCAACAGCTGAAAGATGCAATAAGAAATGTCGAGAGTAATAAAATTATTGTTGAAGATTGTCGCAGTCTAAAATGTTTTAAATGCAGTGATGAAACACAAAACAATTATGTCTTGAATAAAATTTGGGAAACAAAACACTGATTTGCATTATGAAAGGTTGGCTTAGTCATACCATTTTTCAAAAAAAAAAAAAATTTTGTAAAGACAGAAAGTTGTAGAAGTAGCAGCCAAATGAATAACAAGTATAAAAGTTCTCCAAATATTAGAGAAAGAAACTAGAGAAACATTGTAATAACAAAATTGGCGTGGTAAAAAATGAATTCCGCTGAGGAGAAACCTGTAAAAACCGTTATTTTACTCTGAAACGATTAATTATAATACACAGGGAATTCAAGATGAAAAAACACCTTTTATTAACAGAAAAACAGGTTCTGACAGGAGTAAATGGAAGTAAAGTGTTAGGAACTCTAGCCACAAATAAAACCTTCAGTCAAGTGTTACTAGCATCATACAATACTTACAGATATGATTTAATGATAGTGCAACTGGAAATTGAAATATCGGCCTGGAAGCTTATCAACTGCCATGATACAGAAGATTTCACTTCATCTCCGTTACTCTTTAACGACTATACGCATTTCATCAGATATTAGAGACTAACAACTCAACCGTTACATAAATACAACGTTGGTACCTTGTTTTTCGCTGATGGCCATGTATGAATACTGACAGCAAACATTATCTATAAGTCTCAGTACTTAACTTGTACCTGACAGCCAAAGAAAATTATTGTAAAAATTTCAACTTTGAAATAAAAAACCATGGCTTGCCGGGGAAAGGGTAAGTTCAAAGCAAAATAGTTCTTATTAATAACATTTTAGAATCTGTTAACATATTAAAAGATATAAAATATCAGCTAACTAATTCATAAGAAAAAGATTATTTAAAAAAAAGAATTATAACAGGTTGTTGAGGATGGTTAATTAAGTGTTTAAATTGACTATAATACTGATTACGGCTCTGAAGTGCGAACAATAAAAGCGATAGTTCCTGAGAAGAACCGCGGTACATTCGCTGCTAGACTACTTCGTAAATAAAACAATTACTAACAAATTTAAAATAACGCCTGTTGTTGTATTTGTCCAACGGTTCAGAGAAAACTGATGACGCTATGTTTTTTTTTTGTTTCGGCTTTAGTCTTGTCGACGCCGAGGTCTTTAGAGACGGGAAAGGACTGGAGGACAAGGAAAGGGAAGGATTCGGGCCGGGCCTTTTGGAGAAAGCATCCCTGCATTTTCCTGGAGTGATTTGAGGAAACGATTGAAAACCCAAATCTGGATGCCCGGACGAGGATTCGAACCCACGTCCTCGCGAATACCGTTCACCCACCACGCTCGGTGAAATATGAATAGAATGCATAGAAGCCGGATACCACGTAACATATTCCAATACAGCTCCAGAGGATAATGAATCCCAAGAAGAGTAGTTTAAAGATGAAAGGAGACCGCAACAGGTCACGAAGTCTAACATTGAATTGAAGGTCATGATGAGCTTTGGTATAGAAAAAGTAATCGGATGACAGTCAATTAAATTACCAGCAATGCAGTATATGGTTCTATGGAACCTGAGTGCACTTAACAACATTAAGTTTGTATTAGTTATATTTGCACATGGTTGAGTTGTCACTGTCGCGCGTGGTATTTGTTATCTGTGTTGCTGGTGGGCCTAGCCCAGGCGCGGCGCCGTTGTTTCGGGTCAGCGTGCTCGACACGTCGAGGGCCATTGTGCCGCCCCATTGTGCTCCACGCGGGAGGGCAGGCAAGGTCGCGCGCCGATCAGGCCCAGCAACACGTGGCTCCACCTCCCACAGTACGCGTTAAACGCGCGGCTCGGCTAATAAACCAAAATAGGCGGTTTAAAATCAACAGTGTTGGATGAGTGGGAACGCTCTGGCCTCGCTTTCGGGATGTCGCGAGTTCAGATGCCCGTCCAGCCATCCAGAAGGTTTTACCAAATCACTCCACACTCGAAATGGGTCCTTTAATGACCACGACCGAATTCCTCCCGTTCCTTCCCACACCTCGAGGCGTCAAAATAATAATAATAATAAAAAATAAATAAGTAAATTGTAGGGTTGGAAATGAGTTGCGCAGTCCACCAAATTCACTTTGAACAGCTACAGAAATATTAAAGTCGAGGGTTGAAATGCCACAGTTTTAAATACGGAGTAGATACTCGTTCTTCTTTATTGTTTACGTTGTTGATTGCATATATGAGAGTAGATGTAAGATGAAAAACTTTTCGTCGCATCAATCTGAGATGGCAAGATTTCGGGAAAGATTCTACTGACCTCAAACGAAATACGCCCATTAATCTGAAGAAAACAGTTTATGAGCATTGCATTCTTTCCGTAGGCTATCATACTTGGGCACTGAGTGAACTTACGAAAGGAAACTTCCAACAGTTCGGACTGCTGGGGACAACTCAGTGCTGCGTTTCACTACACAAGACATGAAGGAGGAAACCGATAGTAGACCAGTAGCAGAGGTCACAGATATCTTGGAGGGACAGACTACAGGCGAGGCAGAAAAAGAAATTTGGACAAGGTAGTAAGACAACCAGACCGTTGGGGTAAAAACCATTTTCAGTGTCGCTGAAAGTAGCTGGCAGAGAATAGCCCAAAAACGTCCAGCCTGGAGAAGACTGCTGGAATTCTGTCTGGGCTTATGAGCCTAAGAGGTCGCATCACTGAATGATTGGATTTGCTGTGGACAATGAAATGTTTTTTTTTACTACACCACTAGATTAGTGTTTATTTTACGTTCTAGAAATTGACACCTTCAAATAAAGATCTTCTGAAGTGCGGGATATATCTTAAACTAAGAAGCCGAAAGAAAATGAGAGGAACTTGTAAGCTTTCCAGATAATTAGTATGGTCAATTCGTGGTCTTAATTTAACAAGGCCTCCCTCAAAGAACCAGTCAGTTACTGATACTGCAGCGAGCGTGGTGGGTGAACGGTTAACGTTCTGGCCTCACATTTTGGAGGACGCCGGTTCGAATCCCCGTCCGAGCATCTAGATTTGGGTTTACCATGGTTTCCCCAAATAACTCCAGGCGAATGCTGGGATCCTTTCTTCAAAAAGGCCATGGCCGAATTCCTTCCCGTTCCTTGTCCCCAGTCCCATCCCGCCTCTAATGACCTAAGCCGTCGACGAGGTGTAAAGCAATAAGTAAAAAAAGTATTAATACTGCCACACTAATTATTGATGATGGCGTATTTCTGGATGATTTTGGATCATTTGCCATCAGTCAACATCTGCTAGTCGTCAGCTTTGATAATTTTAATTAAGTACCTGGGTGATAGAGATTTCCTCGGCATGTTTCGATTTCTGTTCAATATGGAAGATTTAATCAAAACAGTTAGTGATGTTTGAGAGAAATTAGATTCACATTTATAAAAGCGTTACTCGTATAATAGTATTAGACAGATTAGGTATATCCACAATATATATTCATTAAATTTCATAACTACGTAAACATGAACTGCATTCGGTTATATATGAAATTCATGAATGCACGTTGTTCAACGCTTTATTATAAGTAATGACCTTTATAATAGGTATGTAAATTGCATTTTTTTCAAGAATGTCACATATGTTATTAATTTTTTTAGATGAGTTTGATTAAAGTTACATGTTTTCCTCGAAAGCTTCATAGACAGTTTGAAGTGTTCAGTTCCTTGATCTAACCAAAGAGAAACTAACATCAGAAGGCTTACTGGTACCTGAAAGTTTCACGAGATGGTGTTAGAGCCGAAATACAAGAATTTCTCGTTTTTTGTAGAATCGTATTTAAGGGAAGACATCCATTTAAATGAACTTGAAAATCGAAACGTTGTCCGCATACGAAATTTCATCCAAATAGTTACAGCCGTTTCCGATATATATACATATATATATACAAGAATTGCTCGATTAAAGATATAGTTACTTATATGTAACCCTGAAATAAACGGGAGGTATTGTTATGAAGTCAAATAGGAAACACACAGTTCTGGTCAAGTACTATTTAATTTAATAAACTCCACTCCCTTAATCACTTTTTACACACTCAGATTACAGTCAAACAAGTTCTTAACACATTTTATAAACTATTATAGTGGCAGGTACTGCGACATTATTAAAGAGGCGCAACACACCCGCCCAGAGAACACTGAACAATTCGCCCGGCTGTTGCAGGCCAGAGATACCACAACACAATTCTTAAAGACACCATACTAATGTTACTCCGATTACGAAACTAACTAATATCTGTGAAAACTCTGGAATAATATTCATCAGGTTACAGTTATTTATACAATTATTTAAGATACTTATAATTAATCAGAAATAAAATAATTCATAATAAATATAGAAGTAAAATTAGTAACAAAAATGATTGGGAGGGTTTCGGTAATGTTGCAAATTCTCAAGGAGTAAAAAATAATCGAGCTGTGGGTACATTTTTATCTGTGGTCTGCTTATATCGCATTACACTTATATATTAAAGTTAATAGTATGTTGATACCGAACTGTATGAGTTGTTAAGCAGTCGCACAGTAGAGGGAAGTGTTTCTCCGCTGTGTGAGTACTCTGGCTCGAGACTGCTACAGGGAGCGTGCTGATTGGCGGTGCGGCGAGCTGCCATTAGCGGCAGTGAGAGGCTTGTAATCTGCCGCGTTACCAACAGCTTGATTGGAGGACAGTGTGGACACGCCAGCTGCTTAGAAGCAATCACCCTGCTATCACATGGCAGCCATCACCACATTGTGGAGTACTATCCTGAAATACACATTCCACAACTCCTCTATTTCGTCAGTTAACTCGTCAGACTAATTTAGCTAATAAATAGTCACCACTAAGGTACTGCTACATTGAACAAGTTAGACACGTTTAAGTATATCTGTGGTAAAAGAATCCCCAACTCTTACAGAAAAAAGGGATAATATGTCATTACACGGTGCGAAATATTAAACATTAACAAACAGAACATATATATCTGATCATCAAAGAATAGAAGACACCAGGAAGCAATTAAGGAATAAAAACATAAGCTAAACAACAGAACGAATACTGCAATCAGATTAATATTGTAAGTCTTGAAATACACCTAGAAATAAATGTTGAAATGTCAGTGAGGAGATAGTATATAGGGGTTGTACAGATGCAAAGCTCTATAAGTCTTGCTCAGGTACACCTACATTGGATAGTAATGAAGGAATTACTTGCTAGTGACTTCCTGAAACAATTAAGAGTTTCTTTAAATATCTCAAATTTAATAGGATTACAAATTGTATTATAGTTAAAGAATGGTTTCATAGCTAACATCAGTATTCCGATGACCTGAATATGGTTTTACACTTTATTGAAAAAGAGGCAAAGGACTGGGGGGAAGGGGGAATGGGAATGAACTCAGCCACAGCCATCCCGATATTCGCTGGAATGTTTCGGGGAACTATAGAAACCCAAAACCTGAATCCGCGTTCGGCAATCCAGATTTGGGTTTTCCATTGTTTCCGGAATTCACTTTAGGCAAATGCCGGGATGGTCCCTTCAAAAATCCAAGCCCAAATTACAATCCTTTGACACCTCTAATGACCTCAACATTAACAAGGCGTCAAGAACAAAAAAAAAAAAAAAAAAAAAAAAAAAAAAAAAAAAAAAAAAAAAAAAAAAAACTTTAAAAATTATCAGCGTAAAATAAGATCATTTAAAGATGCAATAATCCCATTACGAATATGTACAAAGAAATAATTTAAGACAATTAAAAGTATTTATAGTGGTGTGGGAAAAAATTGTGGTACATGGATCTCTAGACAACTGACGTCGAACTGAATTACATGAAGCAAAAGATTATAAAATCAGGATTCATTACTGTGAAATTCGCAGTGTGTAAAATCGCTACTAAGATAGTACCAAGTTAAGAAAAAATAGTGAGATAAATATGTCTGGCGCACTTTGACATATGTGAATAATAATGCGGGAGGAATTGTCTCCGAAATGCCTTCATTTGTGGTGATACGAAAAATACAATTTAAGTGGAACCAAATATAGTAAACGGAACGTAAATGTTTAAAATCAGATTGTTTTTAGGTATAAAGCAAGAAAATTCTATTACATAAGTTTGAAATGATTTTGATACGTTGATGTGTGACAATTATTGTGTATTGTATACTAAGACAGTTTCACATTCTTCAGCGCCTATCCTCAAATGTGACTTGGTGCGTTGAGGAACAGAACACTAAATCGGGGAGGTACAGTACAACGGAACCGAACACGAGCGCAGGCCGTGCGTATCGGCAGCCCCGATTACGGCTTTTAGGCGGATTTCCGCAGCCATATAGGCTAATGCAAGGACAGTCCCCAATTTCCACCTCATTTCACAAACAAACAAAAAATATACTTATCATAGCAAACACACAAAGTTACACGTTTGGCAGAGACATGACCCATTAGTAGTAGTAGGACCTAGTAGTTGGTATGAAATGCTTGTTGTCAGCAAGGGCATGCTGACGTAAAATCAAAGAGGCCAACCGCAAAATGTTGGGAAGAGGTAGTGGTGAAGAACAACGCATTCTTAGTTTGCTGTTATAGCTGACAGACTGAAATGTCAAATCAGGTATTAAAACCATCTTTACAAATATCAATGGACTTTCATGAAGTTACTGTACCAAACCCAGAGATATGTTGAAAATCTCAGAAAATTACCATCGATTTGGCACTCGAAAATTCTCTGAGCTGTGTAGATTATTTGTTATATTTATGGTGCCTTCTATGGGAGAGGGAAGAACCTTGTTATTAAAACAACGAACAGTTTTATTGAAAATATAACGCTGTTTTCAGCATAAAAGCTCAAGTACACAAAATAAAATTCAACAGGTTCGAGCAGCGCGTACAAATTACAGTTTAAGTTGCAACACGGTCTTGCTTCTAACTCGTAACTGCAGTTTATTCCGCTAAAAGGCATGCGCTATTCGTGACCAGACTCACAAGCTCAGCTGCATCATGTGTCGCGGGGTTCTGGTCCTGCAACACAGGTAACTCACTCTTAACAATAAAATTGATTTCTCGGAATTACTATTATTTCTATTCCGATTGATTTGTCTCAGATGAAGAAAACTGAATTTAACATTTGTTTAAGAAATCCAGCTGGAAGCATTTCGTTAACTAACTTTAATTTATTTGCGATTTAAACTACAGCCGTCACAAACGCTGCTATGTCCGTCTGAGTTTATGATTCCATCTAAAGACGAAAGGTTTGAGTGACAGTTGGTGCAAATGGCATCCGGAGTAAAGCCGGGGATTGGTGAGCTGTTGACTTGTTACGGCGAACTGTAAAGAGGATTTACCGCAGTCCCAACTCACTGCATTCAGTCCGCCAGGTTCCTCATAAAATGACCGTTGTTTTAGTGTCGGCCGAGATAGTAAAACTGCATTCGCCAGATTGCCGCTTATGGGAATGACCCGGAAGACACTCTGCAGTTGAATACGCCTTCAGCGAATGCAGACCCCCTCCGTTTGATACGGTGTGTAGTTAAATAATTTTTTTTAGAACTGCACTGTTCGTCGTCGCAGAGGTCACTAAATCCAGGTAGTAATTTTTTTTTTTACCTTTTTTGAGGGATAAAACCAGGCTTCCGGCTGAAGTAACTCTGGGAAACCAAGTAAAACTGAAATTTAAACGACAGGAATTAAACCCCCTCGCTACAGGGTGGCAGATCCGAACGTTCAACGAAGATTTGAAGGCATTAAATAAAAATATGATGAAGACAGAATCACCTGTAGGGTCGCATACTGAGATTTCCGTCTTTAAATATTTCTGAGTAGACTGTAAACAAGATGAAAATAGCCATGTTAAAGTGAGTAAGCAATCATCTGGGCATTATAACCGCCTCCCCATCTCGCAGATTATTTTATATTATACTATACAAAACGAAAACTGGAAATATTGGTCGTATAAAAACTCGGAAACTACGGGGCAGATTTCTATGGAGTTTTCACCGTTTTAAAGCTTAGAATCTTAATTCACCTGTCTGGCATGTCTTATGTTTCAACGTTAAATAATGTAGGTGCATTAAATGAAATTCTGAACGTATGGTGAGAAATTCCACAGGAGGAATCACTAAACACACAACACAATGTCTCTGACCATAGCCTTTAATTAAAGCAATAAGATAACTTATAGTAATATATATTTTGCACACTAAACAAAAGTATTCTTTCTTTTAATTCGACATATTCAATTTTTATAAGCCATAGCTTGAAGTATTCTTTCCTTTAATTCGGGATATCAATTTTTAAACGACATAGATAGTCGTAAAAACAACAGAGATGAGATTTTCTTTAAGCACGACAATATCTGGACAATATCTCTGGACAATATCTCTGGCCTTCAGCATTAGTCTTCTGTTTACGATAATATTATTCCGGATTCACTTTTGATATTTTATCTGCAGAGTTAAAGGATCTGGCGTTTCGAGTCACTTCGCAATTGAATCAAATATGAGTTTTTAACATAATCTAGGGTTGTTCAGTAAGGTAGTAATGAAATTTCTTAACCAAATTATCGAAGCTTGATATACATGAATCTTGTCGGACGAATGAAAATAGTATACGTGCAAATAAACTTCAGCCCACCAGTTTCTTGGTAGGGGGCGGGTGAATGTAAGTTTGCTTTAATTCCGAAAAAGTTGACGCGTATTTTATGAAACTTTGTACAAATGTTTTGCGGGAATATAAATACGGTAAGGTTAAATCTACGCCATCTATACCGGGCAACGCCGGGAACTCCGCTAGTATTATACTATATAATACTTGATGACCGTGCTAAAATTTCTAGACATACGATTAATGGCGATATTGGTGGTTTGTAGTAAGTTTAAAGATGAACCAGATCATTTGTAGCAATATCTTTCTGATTACACCTGATGTATGATATCCTGCACTCCTCTACTTTGACGTAAACACCTGAAGTTATCCCTTCCCGTCGCCGAAACGTCTCATACCTCACCGGAATGCAACAAAGTTGAACAAACAACACACAGTGTATCCATACCTCTGTGATACCTGCTGCTGCTATCTAGCGGTAACGCGATCAATAGTTATGACGCCAGCGAAGCCTAGAGGCTGTCTCGTGAGCGTGACCACAATAGTTGATACTTTTCTCGCGTTCCCGGTTCTCTTAGAACTCCGGACAACACCTCTACAGCGGCTAGAGCTAACCCTGGTATTGCCGAGCGGTGATAAGACCTTCGGGTTAGATAATTTCAGAGGGGGAGAGAGAGGGCGGTTAGGCAAACTAAGTCCCACAATCGATAGTCTTAGAGTTTATTGACAGCCCTCAATCACAACTATTATGCAGCCGAACAACTTGAGCTATCCTTAAGATGGAAAATACAATAAGTTCAGCTTACTTTGTGAGTGCTGAGGAGCCGCTGCAGCCAGTCAGCGCAGTCCAGTGGTGTGCACTAATTCCGTGGGTCGAGCGATCTGTCTGTACCACCCAGCGACGGGCTTATATCCGTTACCCCGCGCTGACTGGGGTAAACATGCGTTAAAACAGTGACTGATGTAATTGGGTCGCCGGCTTGGCGCAATGCACTCCCTGGCACGCGACACTTAATAGAAAAAAACTACTTGTGAGGAGGCGAATACTGTGAAACTCTCCGACGCAAATGAAATATGCCTCAGAGTACTTTAAGACATGTAACTTTGACACAGCTCGCGGTATATTTAAACCGTGGTTATATCTGAACAGGATGTTGTAAACAATGAATCTTCTAATTTTCTGAAACAATTAAAAGTTTAAATTAAGAAAAACTTATGCTGAAACTGAGTTCAGAAGCTTGGTAGTAAACTTTTAGTGCTGCTGAATACTTGTAGAAACATCCATGCTGGAAATAGGAATCGATCTTCGGGAGCGTCGATAAACTACGTAGCTCCATTTTGGCCTCCTGTGATTCCCTCCCCCCTCCTCCCACTTAGCCTGACTTGTCTTTTGCCTCAACCCCCCCCCACCCCCTCCCATCCGCGTGTCACGTAGCTTCTTTCCCTATTTGATTTCGGAAGAAATTGTTTGCTGTTTTCTCTTATCAGAGAATCATAAATTACATATGGAAGATGATTAAATGACGGAAATAAATATTAACCTGCTATTATGTGTTCGGTACCTTAATTTAACTGTGACAAAATAAACCCCACATAGCCCAGCGTAACTTTCTACCCTCCCCCTCCCCCCAAGACCGAGTCACGTAGTTTATGGACGCTTCCTTGTGCCGGCCATACAGCAGACTGACTGGGCGGCTCACCAGTCACCAGCGGGCGCTGTGTGGGTGGGAAGGCCAGCCAGTTCTTAGTCACCCCTGGTTTGCCACAGAGCACACCGTGCACTCAGACATGTTGACAGCCCGACTAGTGACGGGTAGAGGCCTTCAGAAACGCCAGGAGGACATTCCAAACTCAAAGCCAACCTTACTGTCTTGTGTCTGTGCAAATTGTTACACACTATTAAAATTGGCCTAGAGTTGATTAAAATTAAAAAACTCCAATCCTTGCACACTCTGCTCTTAATTGCTACTTTCTGTAGACTTAGGTGTGTGTTTTTTTTATTTTTTAAATTGTACTTCCACCCCGGATATGCCGAATGTGAGTAACAGAAACAGATGTAGTATTGCTGGCAATCATTTTATGATCCGACACCTCACGCTTTCTTGTATTAAGCTACTGCAACTGCACGCAGACTTCTAGTTGCCTCGCGGTATTTGCTGTTTTCGTGAAGATCGAAATCAACTAGAAGAGGCGGCCTCTTTGTATTACCCTCACCGCTTTGTCAATCGACATCAGTTTCTTGTATAGTAAACTAGTGGTTTAAGAACCGCCCCTATGTCTTTACGCCTCGTCGACTTCGAGGACATAGCTTTTACATTACAGGCAGCTACATCCAATGTCCGTTTACACAGATTCCGTTTTTTTACAATTTGTTACTTACGAAGAGTTGACTCAAGATTCGTCAATTGAAGAGATTTTGGGCCTGTGTTTCTTCACGCATATAAGTTTCTAAGCAGATGAGTTCATTATGTTTCTACCTCAATTATGTCACTAGTCATTGTTCACGCATAAAGGTTGGAACTTTAAAAGTAGCAACACTACTGTCAAGATTTTTTTTCTACTTATGCCTTTACGAGTCGTCGACGTCGAGGTTTTCAGAGAAGGGATGGGACTGGGGACAAGGAACGGGAAGGAATTCGGCCATGGCATTTTGAAGGAAACATCCCGGTATTTGCCTGAAGTGATTTGGGCCACTACTGTAGACACGCCAAGCAGTGGGCAAAATATTGTTGCTTATACCACACGTCAGTTGGGTAACCAAACGTTTTTTGACATACCTAACCTACCAGAGCGCATGGATTCTCCCTTCCCACATCATCTGCAGGAGCCTCGTGTCAGCTGACGGTCTAAAGCGGTGTTTTCACTTTATGTTATTATTATTATTATTACTGCTTTAGGGCGCGTCAACGTCTATGTTATCAGCGCCCTGATTAAAACCTGTTATGACAACGTGGTTTAAAACTGAATGCATTTAGCATCGGCAACAAAATACCGACAAACATACCGTCTGTATGGCCGACCTTAAAGGGGTCTGCGTACAGAAAGCAGAATAAAGGAAAATACTGAAACAATGGCTGTAAACGGGCCATAAAAAACAAAAACATAAACACGGACTGGTTGGCTGTAAAAAGGCCAACCAGATTAAACGAGATTTAAAACAATAAACTAGCTGGCTGGCTGTAAAAGGGCCAGCCAGATATAAAACGTCAAAATTAACAAAAGAAACTTATATTCGTAAAAGATAAAAGCATTACTTGCATTGATGTTTGTAAGGAGACCATCAATCCATTCTAATACCCCCAAAATGTTTGGAACGATACTGGCTAAATTTTCTGGATATGTTTGAAACAGAAACAGGTTACGAAGCCTTCAGCAAGTGTCATTACCCGCATTTCCACTTTTGTGAGGAATTTCAGGTTGCCGCCAAGCCTTGTTGAAAACCTTGATGATACTATCGTGTCTTTTGAAATTTCGTTCTTCCTGTTTAAAAATATCGCTTCAACACTACATCACACCGTCTACACATGCGGGTAATATGAGAATGGAGAGTATATTTGCTCTTAAATAAAGTAGATCTATAGCTAAGTGTGGTGTAAGCGATATTATTTAGTTTGCATGGCGTCTCTACGGCAATGTTGCCAATATTAAATTTTGAAGTCTTGTATAGGAAATAAAAGGAGTCTTACGTGACAAAAGTAATGGAAATGGAAAAAATTCGAATGTTTCACATTCAAGACTCGATGATAAGTTGTATTTAAACAATTTTTGGGGAGGGGGCATTGGGGGAGGGGGCTTTTGGTATCTGAGGCCTTACAGCTAACTCAACAGTGGTTATGCATGATCCACTGCTCTCAGTTTCTTCCAGTATGCATTTTTCCAACCAGTTATACACACCAGGCGGACATGACATTAAGAGACACAACACCCAAAACCGCAGCCGGTCTCGAACCGGCGACCTTAGGCACGTGGAGCTAATACTCTAGCCCGTACGCTACCGAGGGTGGCTTTAACAATGGTTGTTGAATATATTTGCCCAAATATTGCAGTGAGTAATTTTCACTAATTTATATAACTTTACAAGACGTTGTATGTATGGGGCACAGTGCTCCTGTGTTGATGAGCATCGCATTGAGTTCGCCTCCCGCTGTGAAAGACGCGTCAGTCCGGCGCGGGGGCTGGCAGCCTCCGATAATTGATTCATTAGGCGTAGCGCACACTGGCCTAATTGAGAGCAGGCTGACTTCACCTCCCGCCTGCTCCCGCTCACAAAGGCGGGCGTCTCTTCTCATAGACTGATACTTCGTGAACAAATGGCAGCCACAACGACTCACATTCAAAGGAGAGCGACAGTATCAAACCGAGCGTGGTGGTGTAACGGATAGCGTTCTGGCCTCGCATTCGGGAGGACGGCGGTTCGAATCCCCGTCCGGGCATTCAGATTTGGGTTTTCCATGGTTTCCCCAAATCACTCCAGGTGAATGCCGGGATGCTTCCTTCAAAAGGCCATGGCCGAATTCCTTCCCATTCCTTGCCCCCATCCTTTCCCGTCTCTAAAGACCACGTTGTTAAAAAGGGACGTTAAACTGTAAAAAAAAAAAAAAAAAAAAAAAGACAGTATCAACATATACATTCAGTTTGGTAGAATCAGTATAGTAGAATCCGCCTAGATCGACGAGTGTTAGTTTGTGAAAACCCATCCACCAAATGATTCCTCAAATGAGGAATGATTACAGATATGAATTCATTGCACTTTCACCGAGAAATTCCATAAAGTGAGGAATTATGCATTATAAAACCAAAAACTCAAATATAGATTTCAGTTTTTTTGTTTTTTTGTTTTTGGCTCTACACCTCGTCATTGTCGATATCATTAGAGACAGAAAAGACTGGGGGCAAGAAACGGGGAGGATTCGGCAATGAGTTTTTTGAAGGATCCATCCCCGCATTAGCCTGGAGGGACTTGGGAATACCATGGAAAACTCAAATCTGAATGGTGGAACAATGTTTCGAACCCGCATCCTCCCGAATGGTAGCCCACTGACCCACCACGTTTAGTCGAAATTTAGTTCATATTCCTTATTTTACTAACAATAAAATCATATATACTGCAGGAATCCGTTCATTTACTTTTTATATTCTTTTATAGATTTAATAGTCAGAAGGAATTAAGATTTAACGGTCACCTTATTTACGAAGAAATTTCCCACATGAGGAATAATTATACATGCTGCTACCAAAGTCTTCTCTCTCACTGTCGGCAACGTTCAAGCTGTTATAGCATCAATACAGTCAGCACACTCTGCTGAGATAATTTATAATGTAAGATAAAACTGACACTTTCTAATACGAATAATTTCATTAATTTTTTTTTTGCATACACGACGCGAAAAGGACCAGCGGAATAGTCAATACTTATAACGTTATGGAAAGCGACGCTGAGGAAGGAACGCAGAGACGGAAAATATTATCAGGTTGAAATTCTTTAGCAATGCACTATGAATGAAGGCGAGTAATATACGAGGAATACTAAACATTTTAGTGGTGAAAAGGCAAATACTTACGAATAATTCATTACAAAACACAGCACGCGGTAGAAATATCCGCGCGGGACAAATTCAGCTTTGATGCGGGAATAAGGCAGTACCAACGACTTGAAAACGCGACGTGCCTCGTAGTAGAATTGCGGGAGTTTGACTCTGCGGCCAATCGGGAGAGTGAATGTTAGGACTAAAAGTGAGGGAAAGAGTTTGCCCAATTATTTATTTATTGTATGATATGTAACAAGATATATAAAAGGAGTAATTAAATGTGCACATCACAAGCTCGTACAACACTATATCTCTGTACTCGTATCTATTGTGTGATCCGTTCAATTGCATCGATCGATGCAACGTAAATGTCCGCTATTGTTCATTTGTAGGCTCGAAGAGGACAGTCAGAAACGTTGTGGTGAATTGACTGAAAGGTGGCTCCACAGTCACAACTTGCAGAACTGACCCAGCCCTATTTCTGTAAAAAAAAAAAGCCGCATTAGAGTTGTCCTGTTCGAATCCAATTGATGATTCTGTATTGCCATCTGGGCAGATCGAATCCTTGTTTACCAAATGAAAAAAGCATCGTTATTATTTAATATAAATTAATGTTAGAAGTTTATGATTTTCATGAAGGAATCTGTCTCCAGAAAACCGAAATTTATTCACAAGAGAGCTGCAACCTGAGCAAGATGAGGAGGTTCCGAAAGTGGAGAAGCTCAGCTGTCAGTGGCTGATTCGCCAATGCTAGTGGGCGTGTGTGCTGACGAACTAACCTTAGGGAATTCCAGTTCTGCTCGAAGAGACTCTTCTGTTCTTCTGTCAGCTCCACTAGAAACCTACCGTTGGACTGTTTGGGCTAATGCTTGACACCACTGTGGATTGACGGCCACAGACCGAAGGTCAGAAACTGATCTATGTTCTTACTACATGAAGGAAGGCGAGACTTGCAATGGAACAGTTTATTGGCCCCGAAGACTGAATAATACAGTTGATAACGTGCCGCAAAGTCGATTCCAACTGTCGCCTCATACGGTAGTTAGTGAATCTCTTAGTGCAACTGTAATAGTTAATTGTTAGGCAGATGGTCGTCACGGATGCGAGGTGCATGGGAGGGTGGCAGGCTCTTGACAGGTAGCTATGATCGACTATTAGCAGCTACAATTAGGAAGGGGAGTGCACTCTGAGGTGCTGACTGCTGGCATGCGGGTTCCTGGCTGGTCACTGCTCGAGCGCGCTCAGCGTCAATGAGAGCCGATTGCCGATAGCTCGACGACTGAATATTCCTATAATTCCCCAAATGTAATGGTCTTCAAAATGTCATTTACACGGCAGAGAGACTCGTCTTCTGATGTTGAACTTTCGCGTTCCCAGATTTATCATGGACGCCATGTAGAATGCAGTAACTGATACACGGGTCCGATGTTTAGACTGAACGGCCTAGCGCAGTTCGCTCCGTCTAATCGACGCCGCAGTCTTTGACGCCGCGCTGACATGGGACGCTTTTCCGCAGTCCCCGTATTGCACGAGATTACAGTCACAGGTCATCACTTGACGTAATGGCGGTGCATCACTGCAATCAGCGCCCAGGCATCGACAATCACTGCCGTACGGTAAACACCATTTAATCACTGCATACCGCCTGAAACCAACGTAATATCCAGTAACGACCTCGTTTGAATCACGCCATACAGATCTCATGCTAATCCAGACATCATTTCATTGTGATCTGCTAAGAGTTTCTTGGTTTGGTCTGTTAGTCACTATTCAGTTTTCGATAAACAGTTATTGTGCAATCATTTCGGAAAAGTATAAATCATGCTTATAATTTCTTTTATAGTCATGGGTTTTTATTCATTGTAATGATAATTATCCCGGTCTAATACTTCACTTCACGTCATTATTACACACCCATGTCTGAATTAATAGTTCAATATTCATGAATGTTAAAGAATTAATACGATGGCGTTAAACTTCTATATATTTCTCCTGGTGATTAAATATTCCTACCTCTCTCTCCTATCGCCTGCCACTAATCAATGTCACCGCCACTGAAACAAGTCACCATTTCCTCCGTAACTGAAGCCGATGGTGTCACATACTGTTGCGCGGAGCCGTGGTAAATCAGTTGCCGAACAACGAACGTTCCTCTAAATCATGAAACCGGAGGTGGGTGAGCGGCAACGCTCGCGCCTCGCATTAGGAAGAGCCTGGGTTCGAATCCCCATCCGGGCATCCAGATTTAGGTTTTCCATGGTTTTCCCAAATCATTCCAGGTGAATGCCGAGCTGCTTCCTTCAAACGGCCATGGCAGAATACCTTCTCATTCCTTGCTCCAAGTTTTTCTTGCCTCTAATGACCTCGACATCGACGAGAGGTAAAGTTAAGAAAGTGGAAGAACAATAATTATATATGTAAAGGATACAAATTTGAGACTAGGTAGGACTGAAAACACATTTTAATAAATTATGACAAGCATAAAAAACTGTATATACTGCTAATATTATAATTTGCACGCGGATCGTGAGTGCTGTTCGCACGAGAAGGCTGACATTACAAAACGCAGCTGAGTTTTAATTCCACCTTATGTTATATGAATCCGATACCTCAGCTCAATAATCCAGCGCTTATTTTGTAAACGCGGATTGTCAATATTGCGAACAGCAGTCACCTAAAAAGATTATTTTCCTATTAACCTTTCCTATGTTTACTATTCCTGGAGAGAAGGAAAGTATTCCTAAATATGTTTCTCCCTTGCATTCGCTTTAGGTGATGCCAGAATCGACTTCTAAGCATAGCTGTTGCGCCTTGCCAGTTAATAAATATTTGACTGGTTCTTTTATAAACCATTCGTAAGTATGGTACAACAGTAATTAGATACTGTCTTAAGCAAAAGTGTTAAATGTGTATGTTATTTTTATTTTTTTTTTGTAGATTTTGGACTGTATTTGACAGTGTGATTTCATCACCAAGAATAATTATATTTAACCATTTGGTTCTTCTCCATTATATTCGTGGCCTTATAGCGCATGTAACAGTATATGGATAATGATTATATGTACCAGTAGGTCACTTCTATTTACAAACGACGTCACCGAAATGTCATGTTTTTCAGTGAATCATTCGTTTTGAAACAGTTTACACATAAAGAAATAGTAATAATAAGTGATGTTGACCCACCTGTGAGGCTGCGCGCGTTAAAGTACAACGGGACCACATTCGCGTCCTGGCCACCGCTTGCCGGCCGTCCTTTTTGCGGTAGATGGTTTTCCCGCAGTTATCAAGGCAAACACTTGGGCGATTCCCAATCTTCAACTCATAAAGTATCAATTTCATTTAAAAAATACATTTATCATACAAATTTTAAGTTACGCGTTTTGCAGGCAGATGGAAACACAAACATTCTTCCCCAGCCACGGGTCGAATGCTCCAGACCTAATACGTGTGGCTCTAGCCAGGCCCCCTTCCTCATGAGTCACGCTGAATGCTCCAGACCTAATACGTGTGGCTCTAGCCAGGCCCCTTCTCATGAGTCACGCTGAATGCTCCAGACCTAATACGTGTGGCTCTAGCCAGGCCCCTTCTCATGAGTCACGCTGAGTGCTCCAGACCTAATACGTGTGGCTCTAGCCAGGCCCCTTCTCATGAGTCACGCTGAATGCTCCCGACCTAATACGTGTGGCTCTAGCCAGGCCCCTTCCATCATGAGTCACGCTGAATGCTCCAGACCTAATACGTGTGGCTCTAGCCAGGCCCCTTTCATCATGAGTCACGCTGAATGCTCCAGACCTAATACGTGTGGCTCTAGCCAGGCCCCTTCCTCATGAGTCACGCTGAGTGCTCCAGACCTAATACGTGTGGCTCTAGCCAGGCCCCTTCCTCATGAGTCACGCTGAATGCTCCCGACCTAATACGCGTGGCTCTAGCCAGGCCCCTTCCTCATGAGTCACGCTGAATGCTCCAGACCTAATACGTGTGGCTCTAGCCAGGCCCCTTCCTCATGAGTCACGCTGAATGCTCCAGACCTAATACGTGTGGCTCTAGCCAGGCCCCTTCCTCATGAGTCACGCTGCATGCTCAGGTAGCTGGTCATCACGTGGTTCTTATGACCCTGACGAGGAAAAAAAAAAATTAATGTTGACATTATGAACTTACAACTATAGATAATATCTTACGTGTTATTACGGATATTTAGTTTTTTATGCATGTATTTCAACAAAACATAATATAAAGCATTGATGCTTTACTATTGCTTTTAATGGCAGAATCCGAATCTAAATAACATTAATAAAATGGTAATGTAAATTGCAATGTTTGTACTCTCTGGCTTCGCATTCCGGAGGACGTGGGCTCGAATCCTCGTCCGGGCATCCAGATTTGGGTTTCCATCGTTTTCCCAAATCACTCCAGGAGAATGCTGTGATGGTTCCTTCAAAAATGCCATGGCCGAATTCCTTACCGAACCTTTACCCCGTCCTTTCCCGTCTCTAATGATCTCGACGTCAACAAGGCGTAAAACAAAATAAAAAAAAGGGAAGGTGTTACGGATAGAAGTGCATGTTGTGAAATTAGTGAAATTATTTTAAAGAAAAGAACTTTCCAGTGATAAATAAACGCAATGGTACTAATAGTCTATTTAAATTTGGAATTTTCTTATATCAGAAATACTTCTTTTTTTGTCTTCGATTTTATCTTTACAAATGTTCTTTAAATTAAAAATAAAAATGCTTTTCGTCTTGTTTTTAATTTGCATTAAACCTGAAGATGAGACCTCTGAATGTTATGTACGCAACAGAAAGAGTATAAGTAAATCTAACGTCACAAAGAAGGTCTTAGGCAGCTGATAATTCGTAGATATATTTTTCCTGATTAATTTCGACTGGTGGTGTACTCGTAAGCAAAGAATTTGTGGTAAAGAACACTTAAACTGCGAAGCAGAATTTAAAAAAGAAATAAAATTAAAAGATTACTTGAAGTAAATTAATGTAGTCATGATAAAACTCTGCGGCCTTAATTGAAAAATAAATGATTTCTAAAGTTTCAAATTTTGTAGTTTCTGTAACGAAATAATATGTTTTAAAATAAATAAACTTAATTTTATGCTTTAATGCACATAGCTTTAAAGTGTATTTGCTAGAATGGAAAATAAATTTGAGTATATACCAAGTAATAAAGATTCAAGTACGACGAAACCGGTAAAGTGAAGTGAACCTTTTCAGAGACAATAAAATAGGAAATTCCTAGTAATATTTTGCTATCTGAGGTTACGTTGCAGGTAATGTTTCATTCGTAATTTTTTGATTTTGTTTTATGATTAATAAATCGTTTAGTATTACTATCCAACAGAGTAACTAAATCGTCCGGAAGCGAAATACGACTTCTATGTCTGTCATTCACCTAGGCTGAAAGTTTATTGGCTTTCTCAATGTGTCTCAAGTATAGAAATAGGCAAGTTGATTTTATTTTCTACCAGCAATCTGTTCACGTAGTAAGCAGACGCGTGGTACTAACATACTTGGTTTCGTCGCCTTTTCAAAGTCGTCGAGTGCTCAGGCGTCAGTTGAGATTGCATACCGCCCCGTCGCCAGTTGGGTTTTGCAGGTGGTATTCCCGCGGCCCGGGGCGCCGTGGGTCGATAGCTGCGGGGCCCGGGACGGAACGTAAACACCGTCACTTCGCAAGCTCTCTGTCACTGCGCACCACTATCGATTTGCTGGACCATGGCACTGACCACGCTGAAAGCGCACTGCATCCAGAAAATATGTGGATACATTAATGCTTCCTTCTTTCTTCGTCTGGCTTTATGACTCGTAAACATCGTGGTCATTAGGGACGGAAAAGAACCGGGAACAAGGAACGGGAGGGAATTTGCCCGTAGCCTTTTGGAGGAGCCATCCCAGCTTTTGCCTGGAGGGATCTGAGGAAATCATGGAAAACCAAATTAATTCATCCCAATATCGAATCACTTAAGCACGAGCAACGGCAGCGGTGATATTCAGATGGTGTATACAGCTTCGTACCTAAGCGACAGTCAACAAAACTGTCTATGACCATATGCAACACCGCCTCTAGAACTTCTATAGTACTTAACAATTGCTTAATGAGTCAGCTAGTATTGTCTTTATCGAAGTTAACCTGCAAGGATTAAGCCTGAGCTTGCCTGTGCCGTGCGTTCGTGATCAAGCTCTGGCCTTGCATTAGGGAAGACGCTGGTTCGAATCCCGTCCGGCCAACCAGATGTTGGTTTCCCGAAATCGCTCCAGGCGAATACCGGGGTGCTTCCTTCAAAAGCCCATGGCCGAATTCCTTTCCGTCAGTAGCCCTCTGTCTTTTCCCGTCTCTAATGACTAAGAGGCGTAAAGCCAGATTGTGACATATATGCCACATTTAACTAGCCCACGAGGATCTATAATATTTACTAATTACAGTTGTTTCAAAGTAAATTATAAATTTTCTGTTTTCTTGCAATAGTGATTCAAACAGTAATAATGAAGCCTTGTTTCGGAACTTAGAGAATCCATTGTTTGTCACAAGAGAGGCTCGCCAGCCAGCTTGCCGCCCAGTGCAATACACTTGTAACTCAGCTGTATTACGTTCAGTGCAGTCCGCGCAAGTATAGTTATGATTTAGGTTTGTATGGAATGAGGCAGCAGCCTCAACTGTATGATTGAGGGGTATAAAAGCTGTATATAGAATTTTGATAGAATTTAAAGAACATTGTGAACGAACTGTGATTTTATCTGTTTGACAACAACATGGTAATAAATAAAGTTAATTGGTACATTGTATTATTATTTACAAAGTAATAATACCATTCATTGAAATATTTTAGAAAAAGGGCGGTATTGATAAAAGAGAAAAGAAGTAATTAAAGTGAGTTTTGTTTTGAGTGAAGTAGAAGGAGAAGACAACCTGCTCTAAACAGTTAGAGGGCCAACTGTTATTAGCGAGGGTAAGGATGTCACAAGATGCAAAAAAAAAAAAAAAAAAAAATCCAATCTACTATCGTCACTGAGTACATAACCAGCGAGTAAAATGATGTAACCGAATAGATTTTGGTTTGCGACGGAACTGAATTTGGTGAATTTTAAGATATGTGGTTCCTTATTGTAAAGCATGTAGTAAACATAGTGAAATGAACAAGAAAATTTACATTTAAAATGTAAAATTAATATGATCTTGTAACTTTTGGTGAGACGCAAAAAAGAAATAAGTCAACATGACAAGAGAGAGGCACAAGATTTGGTGGTAACATATTATATTAATGCAGATGTTATAGACAACTGTTTTATGCATATCTGAGCTACAGAAACTTGTCTCATGGTAATATAATATTACATTGAAAAGATAAGAACTCTGAACAAGTGAACGATTAATGGAAGCAGTATATGGTGATGAATGATGATGTAAATGTTTCTGATAATTTGATAAGTTATAATTATTCCAATGTTAAATAAAATAATAAAAAACTAGATGAGAGACCTTTACGGAAATAGGTCAGGAATGTAGGACTCATTTGAAGTTGGTCTTCAAGCCAGGGAGCCAGGGCTCTGTGAGCGAAGAAGATTCGAGCTGTAGAGAGTCTGGAGTTCCCATTACTCAACGCCATTTTCATATCTCTATGACTTGAGAAAAAAGTAGTAGGTGTGTCTCTCTCTAAAATGTTTTGTTTCTTAATATATTTAAGCAGATAAACTTTGACATTGGCTGATGATAGAGCCCATATGTGTACTACTGATAAACTTTGCACATATTTAATAAATGTATTATTGGGAAAGAGAATCGTCTCATTTGTAGAGTTCACAATAAAATTATTGCAATATGTTAGGTATAAATAGTCTTATTGAATAAAGAGGAACATTACTACCAGGTTTGTTAGTAAGATCAACTAAGCTTCCTCGTAAATTATTAAATATAGCCCACCTGCTTTCTTTCTGTCATCAGTCTTTCTGGTTTGATGCAATCCTCCATCCCTTCCTATATTGTGCCAACCTCTTCATCTCTACATATCCCTTACAACCCACGTCCTCAATTATCTGCTTCATATATTCTAATTTCTTTCTTCCTCTAAAGTTCTTACCTCGACTGTTCCCTCCACCAGCAAATTAACCAATCCAGCATGTCTCAAAATATGATCTACCACCCTGTCTCTTCTTTCTGTAAGCTTCTCCACAAACTTCTTTCCCCACCCATCATTTCCAAAACTCGTTCATTTCGTACTTTGTCTGTCCACTTAATTTTTAACCTTCTACTGCAGCACCACATTTCAAATGTTTAAATTTTCCTTCTTTCTGGTATTTCTAAAGTCCATGCTTCGCTACCATAAAGTTCTGTGCTTCACACATACAATTTTAAAAACTTCTTTCTCAGTCTTAGATCAATATTTGAAACTAAATGATCCTCTTTTTCACGAAAACTCTTTTTGCTTTTAATATCATTCCTGCTTCGGCCATCAGCTGTAAATTTACTTCCTAGGTAGAAGAATTCATTTACTTTTTCTGTTGCATCCGATCCTATTTTTAAATTTAGACCAATATTACGGTCATTATTTCTACTATATTTTTTCACTGTGTCTTGTTTTGGTTTGTATTTAGTCTAAAATCATCCTCAAGAATTTTATTCATGACATTCAGTAACTTCTCAATAGCCTCAGTCTGCTCTGCTAACAGAAAAATGTCATCAGCAAATAGTACCATACTGATTTTTTCTCCGTAAGCACTTATGTTACATTTGAAATTTTTCTTTTTCTTCATTTGTTTCTCCTTCTTCATACAAATTGAATATTAATGGAGACAGACTACAACCTTGTCTCACATCCTTTTTAATTGATGCATGTCTTTCATTATTCTGTATTTTCATTATAGCCGCTTGATTCTTATATAGATCACTGGGATTATATAACTGGGTTACATTTTGTAACTGTGATCACGTGATATCGGCCGTCAGCAGGGAATCACGTATTACACTGATGTGCCAATCGTGGAATACTTCCTTATATCGAGTAGGACTCCCTTTTGCCCGGCATAGTACAGCAACCACATGCGGCATTGACTCAACAAGTCGTGGGGAGCCCCTTGAAGGAACACTCAGCATGCTTCCTCGACAGGCGTCCATAAGTGCGAAAGTGTTGCTAGTGCAGGACGTTGCGCACGAACTGACCTTTCGATCACGTTCCACATATGATCGATTGGATTCATGTTGGCGATCAAGTAGCCAAATAATTCGTTGAACTATCGGGAATGTTCCTCAAACCACTCGTCAAGGATTTTGGCCTGCTGTAATGGCGGATTGTAGTCCTGAAAAGTCCGACGTTGTTTGGGTGGCAATTGGTATAACCATTTCCAGTCAATGGTCGGTTCAGTTTCACCAAAGTCCCAGTCTATGCGATACTAGAACGGAGCCACCACTAACTACGACCTTCCTGCAACGTGGGTTCACTGTCTCTCGGGCGCCGCAATCGAACCTTACTATCAACTTAAGATCGAAGTTTCTCTCGTCGTCGAGACTTAATATAGTCTCCTCGGGTGACTTCACCAGAAGATGGCGACAGTGTTTCCGATCGCCGAAATATCGTATGAAAACACTCTACTCACCCGAGAAGACTATATTACTACTATCAACTGTTACAAACTGGAATCATGACTCATCTGATCACGCAGTCATGTGCAGTCTATGACGCGCTGCAGCCGATGGCGTTTTGTCTCCGTCTCCTGCTACCATAGCACAAATTTCGCTTGTCTGTCCGCACAAACACTTCTGCCGGACGACCCATATTGATTGCTCTTGTTCTTTGACGATGTGTTGCCTATCTGAAATCTAACCATGCAGCCTCTGTTGCTTTTTTGCTTAAATTAATCTCACTCCTCATGCGTGAATTAGTTCAGGTGTAATGTCAGTTTCCATTTGAATTTATATATATATGTTAGCGCTAAAGTTAGAAAGCCGTTAATGTGCTCATTATGTAGCTAATCTGCAGATTAACTAATTTGCTTCGTCAAAGTGCGGGATCACGAGCTTTCTGCACTTCACCTACGGCTTCCGTACGTTTAAAGTTCAAAAGTTTGTTTCTATTATTTCCTTTTCCTATCCTTCCCCCTCTCTTAGTCTGGTTTTCGTGTGATATGTTTGTTCACGTAATTTGTAGTGAAATAGACCTTAAAGAGGAAGGCTATGGCACAAATGTATTGTAAAGCATTTGTAAAATGAATATGGATCTACAGCATGAGGAAGCCAAAAGCAGCATTAGAAAAGCAAGCAAAGAAAATGTTAGCAGTTTCTAATGCATAGCACCCAAATTTCGATCAAGGTGTCACTGTGAGAATTAAAGTATCCGACGTCTGTGTGCAAACAAATATTTTTAACGAAAGAAAATGTCCCTGCTGTAGAAATAACTTTACATCAAATAGCAATAAAACAATCTCTTGGTACTGGACAGGGCTTCAGATAATGTTACTGCAGATCTAAACACCACAGATAGGTGTGATTATGAAGACTTCCGCGGGCACTGTATATTTTATCTTGGTTCTCCGGGTGGAGCCTCGTCGATTTATTAAATCCTAACGTTTCTGCCAACTTACTGTGGCTTTCATAAGAGGACTGCTTGTTAGATGCCGCTATCGTCTTATATAGTATCAGAAAGCGAGCGCTAAACTGCCGCGGTGACGTCACCGCGCCCAGTGTAGGTGGTAGGATGGGGTCGTTCGTCTTGGGTTTTCCTGAGCAGGTATGACCAAAAATGGTCAAGTTGCAAACCATTGTCGGCATTAATGTTGTTCGGCCGTTTTTGTATTTCTAACGCTTCTCTTATACGCCTAGGCCACCATCTGCTTTCAGTGGCTACAACGCTGGTCTTATCGAATAAAATTGAATGGCCAATGTCGGCTGAATGTAGAACTACAGCTACTTGCTTGAGTTATTATTTCTCAAATGCCTAATGTGTTCATTGAGCCTCTCTTTAATAGTGCGTCTAGTTTCCCCATTGCATATTTTACCGCAGCTACTCGTATATAAGGCGATAGCGGCAACTCACAAGCAGTCCTCTGATGAAAGCCACAGTAACATGGCAGAAACGTTAGGTTTTAATAAATGACGCGGATCTACCCGGAGAACCAAGATAATACACACATAGGTGTGTTTGTAGAAAAACCTAATTGCTATGTAATTCAAAGTGTCATAAGTCTTTAGATTACTATTACTATTACTATTACAATTACTCCGCGATTCACTAAAAGTATTTGGCGGAGGGTGCATTGCACCTATCAGGAAAGGTAATGGTTTGGAAGGGATATACGGGATATGGCAGGAGGCGCTCATGGGCTATTGTGAGGAACCATCCCAGCATTCGCCTGGAGCGATCTTGGGAAACCATGGAAAACCCAGATCAGGATGGCACTAATAAGTAAAAATTTTATCCAATGTTTTGAAAATTAATTTTCTTAATTGTAATAATATTTTAAACCGTTTGATTCTTTGTATTACAGTTTTCTTAGATATAGAAAAATAAATCAATAACATTATGTTAATTTAAGCGTACATAAACGTTGCTGTTGTTCCAGAAAAGATCTTATTTTCACTTTAATGAGTGCCTAGTAGGTAATGTGCAGGTTATTTAAGTAATTTGAAGATTGCATAGATAACGTGACAAATATTTGATAAATGAAACAATTTTACGGCACTTTAGTGGCTCACCCAGGTTAACCTGCGCATTACTTAGATAATCTGCAGAATAACTGATTTCTGCACTTTAGCGGTAACATATACAATTCGTACGAACTGAAATATAAAGTAACTGCTCACCTAAACGTTAGAATATGCAGCCACTGTTCATAAACTGGCTGCTCCCCTGTGACGAAAAGCCAACCTTGCTCTGTTTTAAGAAATCACAATACGAATTTGTCAGGGTGAGAATGCATCCGAGTGTTGCCCGCCTCTGAATCCTCTCAAGAGACAATTGTTTTTGCTTCAACGTGCCGTTTTGACTCCGCTCACTCGTGTACCGTACGGAGCCAAACATTGGCCTTTGAGGCAGGGAGGACCTGAGTTTCTGTCTGGTCGAAGCAGTGACGGAGACAACCACAAGCAGACATACGCTGACAAAATGTTCTTCGCAATGAAGCTTAGTTATCACATTTTTTTACGTAGGATATTATTTGAGAGTATGCGTTGGTACCCAGTGTGGGGAAAGTATTCGCTTGTGTGAGGGAGCTCAAAACAATTCTCAGCGATAGGGCTGTCGTCTGTAAATTGAGGAACATGAAACTTTGTTGATCGTTACTCTCTACAAACAAATACAATGGAACAGTCTGCACTGTCACTTGTAAGAATGTTTCCAGATCGGAATCCTATAATGTTAGATTATTGGCTGAACTGTCGCTGCCACAAAGATATACAGACTTCACAAAAGGAGTAATTTCTAATTATTCCCCCTATATTTTCACCAAAAGCAATGTCTTAGATAGAGTTATGAAGAAAACTCGTTGATTGAACCATATACGATATAGCAAAAGCAGAAACAGAAATACTTTTCTGTCCCAATCTGGACATCAGAACCTGACTTTTGAGGTTCACTGTTTTTCGTTGTTTGACCTTCTCTGGTTAGAGTTATGTCCTATTGTTTGCGATTTTCATTCTTTCTTTATGACAGTGACGGCGATTTGCAGGCCGCCGCAGTGCCATATTGCATATGCAGTCGTTTCAGTATAATCCATAATGTCGGGTGCTTGTGGCTTCCGGAATATAGGTCACAGCACAGTAGGGAGTCTTAAATTGTTACGATGCGCTTCTGACAGCCTGATTCGTGTACAGTAAAGCTTTCAAGGGTTTACGGCATGGTTAATAAACTGAGATCTGCTATGAAACCGGAAATCAATTTTACCTTCTGCATAAATTTCTCTCTGCGTGTGTTGTATAATTCTGAATGCGAAAAACGTAGTTATGACATGGAACCGCTGAATGATTGCAAACTGTAGTAAAGGCATGAAGTCCTATATAATCATTATGGATAGCACACAAAGAGTGCTTTCGAGAGCGCAAATATAAGTAATATTTTAGAAGTAGAAAAAAGTGTAAAATCTGTTTGTAATAAAAGTACAAAAATCTTAATACAAATCGACAGAAATCACAGAACCTATACTTTAATTGCCACCCAACGCGGGTATAACTTCAGAAGATCTAAATGAGAAAAGTTGAGAACTTTTCTGGAAGGCAGTAGTAATACGTCGATCCATGGTCTGCAACGTTTAATTACTTTATCAAACTCATAAAAAAGTTATCTAAATTACTTATCCCGCCAGGAATTTGTGTATACACAAGACAATGACTAACATCATCGAGTCAAAGGTATTATCCTCGAAACGATACGCTCCCTCTTCTAAATTTTATTATAACCACAAAAACTCCATAATTCACCAAAGGAAGTTTACATCAGAAAACTATGTCAATTAGTATAATAAACAGATGCATTATGGAAAGTCATTCTTATTACTTATGAAAGAGGTTGTAATTTTGAATAAAGCAAACCCTGATTTACACAAATAATGCCGTGCTGCAAGGAAATGCTGCGCCACAAGACATATTGTATTACATATATATAGAAGCGTCGTATAAAGATTTAAAGAAATGTTTTAGTGTATTGAATCAAAAGTTTTAGAAAACGGCTTCAGAAGATGTTCTTTAAAATTTGTGTGATAGCCAAAAATATCACCTACTCAAAACTTTAAAAGCGATTATTCTGAAATGCATTAAAATTTCCATTAAGTTTTTCGTTAAACTGCTTTAGGAAAACGCACATCATTAGTTATTAACCTTATGTTAAAAATACTATCGTTTTCCAGAACAATCGAAAAAGAGAGTGGCTCTTATTGACTTAACAGCTATGAAGGCATCTTTATGAACCAACTCTCATCTAGAATGGCGAACAACGTTGCAGCTTCCAATTTTTTTCATAATCTTTGCAATTATGTCTTTATTAGAATGTGTTTGCAGCTATTATTTCGTTTTTTTTTATTGCATAATACCTGATCTTCTGTAAAGTACATTTAACAGTTTGTCGAAGAATTAAGAAAAAAAAATAGTAGTATAAAAACCCGCGAGTGTGGCTCAATGCGGTAAGACGCTGCAACTGGATCGGAGAGGAACACTGGAATCAGGCTGGAGTCTTGGCACATGCTGACACACCTCTAATCTTCTCCTTATCAACTACACATTTCGCAAACAAAAATACCCTTTGTTTTCAATGGCTTTCGGTATCTCTGGCCATACAGCCTGCTCGATAGTAATTATAAGTCACTCAGTGTTATCAGTTTCTCCAGTATTAATTTTTCCAGCTAATTAGACACTAAACAGGACGGACATGACATTCACAGACACAACACTCAAACACCCATGTCCGCGGCCTGACTCGAACCGGCGACCTTCGGCACGCGGAGCCTAGCACTCTAGCCCCCGTGCTACCGAGGCGGTAAAAAATACACTTATCACAAAGAACACCAAAGTCACGCAGATTGCAGCACAGACTTTCCTCCTGTAGGCTGAGCACGCCGGGTCTAGTAAACAAACCCGGTTTGAATTCGGGCAGGGCAATGGCCCCCCCCCATCCCATGATTCACACTGGCTATCTGCGCACAACTGAGGGCCGATCGTACGTGGTCGACAAAAAGCTTACGCTTCACGAAATTTACATCTTTAGAAACTTTTCTTTTCTTTCAGCATCTGGAGTCACACAACCATCTCAACAGCGATTATGTGTGATTCAGAACTTTCAGTTTCTTCCAGTATGTGTTTTCCAAGCAATAATACATACCGCAGGATAGACATGACATTCACACAAAAAAACTTATACACCCATGCCCGCAGCTGGACTCGAATCGGCGACCTGCGGCACGTGGAACTATTACTCTGGCCCCTACGGTACCGAGACCAGCTATCTTTAGAGATATTGCAGTCAAAATCCTGAAAAATAAAATTCTAAACTGTAACGGTTCACAGTCGAATGTCATAGGTGACGCAATGAGGGTAAATCATACATTAATCCAAAAATATCATATTAGCTGCAAACATTCCTCCCATATTAACTACCTTGATGAACTGCAAATACCTTCAATTGCACATACAATCACTGATTAGATTTCACACTAATGGTCAATGAGAAATAATTAACTAATTCAACGATTAAGATGTGGAAGTATTATCAAAGAAAAAATGTTAAAGAAAATTAATCAAAGAGAGTAATACTGGACACATACTTGAAGTTTAAAAACTGAGAAGCAAAGAAAATCTTTTAATTTTACTAATCCTGACGAATGCTAAGCCGAATGCAATTTATGTGCAGGTAACTCTCTTGGTGTCACTCAGCTACCAGCTTCAAAGCATAATTTAGACACAAAGAACACAGTATCAGGGGCTGAAGTTTTTACGATTCCACTTGGTTGGACATAACATCGCTGTAGTGCGCCGTAAAAGCCAGCCTTATTTCTCAGTACCATTTTCGCGTTGTTCGTTATTAAAAGCAAAGTTGCAGAAACAAATTTGGTCGTCTCATATCTCCGCGGGATGTTCTACAGCACCTAGGAAACGAAGTTAAGAGCGCGACAACATCGTCTGCGCAGAGTAACTCCCGGTAGCTTGTTATTGGCTGGAACACGACATGAGTTGTGTTAGGACACACGGGTCGCCGAGGGCAGTACACGGCACTCACTAACGAACCACCTCGTTGTCTGGTAGTACAACGCAACTTTCGTATCTGTGACAGTCACAGATATTGTGTAGTAGAAGCTCCGTGATCAGAGTGGTATCTCCCCATTAATATTTTCATTTAGTTGCAAAGAGTTTGTTAACATTCCTTATAGGCTTCCACGAAAGCTAACAAGATAGAGTCCAGGGTCTTCCTGTACCAATAGTCCTGATTGCGGTTTCGGGCAGTTTCCTGTAATCATCAAGATGAATACTGGTTCAGTTCTCAATCTTCGCCTCATAAACTACTCATTTCATAAAAAAATACACTGATCACACCTAGAACAGAGTTAAATGTTTCACAGATAGATGGCAATCGTAACGCTCCGGATGTGATAAATCCGGTTTTATCCGCTAGGTCAGTGTCTTCCCACTCTCATCATCACACACCGAACGCCCGTGCTCAGGTGCCGGTGTGTCATGGTTCTCCAGGAAAATACACATTTTTAAGTCTAGTTCTTAAAGTGAGGTTTCAATCATTAGACATTCATTAACCTTCTATTACTTTCGTGTCGACAGTCGTAACAGGTGATATTAGTTTCTACTCCCTCGACCAACGGATCAAACAAATACGTAATAACTTTGGAAGATGCAAAAAGTCAATTTCCAGTTTAATCAAATTGGCTCTCCTGAATTGACAATTGTTAGGTAAGGGAGTTATTTTCCTTGAACACGATAATTTAATGCAGTTACCCGGCATACAAAAATCGCCATTCTTGTGAGACCTAATGCACTGCTCGTCTTCAGAAAGATGCTAGAAACCCATGCAGATGTTCGCTGGCAGACCGAAAAGTCCCAAGAAGAAGCTTAAACCCTACTTGCGCTCATGGCTATAGGAGGTCATATTAATTTATTATTTAACTGGGTGATTGTAATATTATTTCTAAATAAATTGTGTGAAAGTATTTAGCCAGTTAAGAGTTAAATATAATTTTTTGTTGTTTACTAATTGAAAAAAAAATGAACTATTCTAGTTATTCTGAGGTTTAGTTACCAAGAGTGGTGTGAATTAATTTACTCATTTATGTGACCGCAACCACTTGCTAAATTAGTAGCTTAAGCAAAAGTAAAGACAAACGAAAGTTTACATTGCAACGCCTGCTATATAAATTTATCTCGCTGTTGGAACAACGGCAGTCGTCCAAAGTCTGACTGTGCCGGGAGTTTTAGAAGATAGTCCACGAATGATATGTCTCTGGATTTTATCAAGTTTGTACCAAACCATTTATTTTCTCACAAAATTTATTGTCGTTTAAATAGTGTTCACGTCGCCACGTCAATGAGAGAGCACTCATCGCTCCTCCTGTTTATAACGGAAATCCACAAGATCTGCAGCTGTGATGTCAACCGTACCAGCTGGAGAAGTCTCTACTTTGCTACGTTCGCGACTATCCGTAATACCCCAGTCTACGTATATTCGTTGAAAAGGGTTTATAGAGTCCTACATTACTCAATGCTTATGCCATGCAGCACATTAGAGAATTATTCTAAATATCCACATCTTAGAAGCCTCCAATTTCTTATACAACAAATGTGTCACTGGACAATCTAATGCGTAGCACTTTGGAAAACACATTGCATCTTGCGACGTGCGTCCCAAAATTAAATATCAGACTTCGATTCGCAAGTAGTAGCTAAATCACCTGAACACGAAAATATTACGATATTCGCACTTGCGTCAGTTTACCTCGACGTATCCACAATGTTATGATGTGATCTCCAAACTTTTTTTATCCATATAAACTGTTTGAGTCGATAGAACTAAATGTATTGGTATGAATGAAGAGGCATCTAAACCTGTGAAATGAATTCAATATCGATAGAAAATTTTGTTTTGAAGGTAGTCAAATTCTTCATAGACATGATTAGCATGTGATGGCGACAGTCGTCCACAACTGGGTACCGTGGAGACTTGGCGGTGACACGTGACATAGTAGCGAGTGGCAAACACTGCGGCAGGCCTCAGGGGAGCCAGCGGGCGTGTAATGCGCACACTCAGCTAAACGGAGCTCCGCTCACAAAGCATGTGTGCTCACCTGCAAACGTACCTGCTCTCTCTGTACCCACACCATCTGACATCGTATGTACTACCTGCTCTTCCACTTCGTTGCACATAATCTCCTTTATAGACACACACACACACACACACACACACACACATATATATATATATATATATATATATATATATATATATATATATATATATACTGTCCAAAGATGGAAAGGTCAGTGCTAGGCTTAGCGAGAAAATACAAGAAATGAGCAACCAAAATTAGGACAGTTACGAAGGTCACAGACATCTTGGACAATACATGTCAATGGACCGTCCATATTTCGCGGAGAGAAGACCAAAGATGAACAAAAACAATGTTATAGTGGTGCCCAAAAAAAACCACAGACCAAGAGAAAGGTCACCAGACCGATGGGACAAGGAGATACGCAGGGTTGTCGGAGTTAACTGGCAGAAGATCGCCCAAGATCGAGTGACCAGGAGAAGACTGCTAAGTTCTACCTACATTCGTGATCTAAAGTTGCCACATCAGTAAGTGATTAAACTTACTCATGATATATATATATATATATATATATTTATCTCACGGAGGTATTAATGGAGTCAATGGATTTTTATACCGTTCGAAAACTAATCTCAAGTCCAGAAGATACATTACTCGCCGAAGCTGTATTATTCATCCGTCGCTTCAATCTTAGTCACGATAACAGCATACTTCCTTAAAGAAATACTGTATTGTTTAAACATGGAGACTCTGAAAACAAGCTTTTTTCGTCTGTTATAATAGACACTCATTCACGCAGTATTTTCTGCAGTGACATAGTAGTCTACCAACAAACGCCATTCCAAATTTGGAGAGTTTTATGAGTGAATGGTAACTCACTGGCCTCGCATGTTGGAGAACGTGAGCTTAAGTTCACAAGAAATTTCTTTGTACACGTAGTTTTGATTTATATTAGTTTTTGCATTAAATGTTTCACTGTTTGAGGTCGATAGTTTATCTCATTTCTTCCATAATTTCTTTCAGTCTCTTAGTGTATTACCAATAAATGAAAATTTTTCCACTTCTCAAACAACCTAACCTTAAACTATCAACGGTATTATTCACTAGATTAATGAAAAGCAATAGTCCTAATTCAGTATCCTGTTCAGTAGCTTGTTTTTACATTTACATGCCCTCATGCCGCTTTTTCAACAACCACACTTCACTTTCTATCTCTTAATTCCTCCACTCAACAAGATATGTATTTCTCAATATAAAACTTCTGTGCTTCTCTGTCAATTTAACCTCCATCGTACCTTTCGGCTAAACTTACACACAGCCAACTGTCTGAAGTTTAAATCAATAACTTCTTTTAAATCCATGTTGCTGATTAACAAGCTACTTTCTTTCCTCCCATGCATTCCTAACGTTGTTGAATACCAAGTTCTCCATCAATATGACTATCAAACAACTTGCATTGTAACTTTTATCACTCATTGTCTCCCTTTACAAACCGATGCTGCTCCTATGGTATGTACCAAATCTCAGCACTGACCCTCATTAATATTTCTATCTCTGTAATCATGTATGCAACGGTCTTTAACACATGCGCCTTACTACTATCATCTTTTCCAATTTTTTTACTCTTTAATTTACCCATCTCCCTCATAGTGTACTCGGGATTTATTTCTAATTTCTTAGTCTATAGTTTTGACTTTCTTAGGAAAAAATTCTATTCTGATATTTCTCAGGCTACAATAAACCCAGACGGTAAGTATATCAACCTTCTTTATATCTTCTTTTCTATCTTTATTCATAATTCCACTGTATTTCCAAACATAGCTATAGAAATTTCTTGTTGCATCATTCCATTCTCCCCACTTGACCATAACATACTTCACGGATTTTTTTATAACTTACTAGTCTGAGATAGTAATTTCTTGTTTATTTGTTTCATGAGTTTCCTATTGCCTTGCTACTGTCATAGTGTCCATTCTTCTTACCAGAGTGCTAAATCGCATCACCTACCTAATGACATATTGAGGTTTAGTGTCTTTTTATTTTTTATTTTGATGTAAACATTTATTTCCCTATTCTTATTATCTGTCAAAACTGTCTCCACTTCGTCACCACTTTAATGGTGGACTCCTTTCACCTATTGAAACTTTCTCTGAAAAATCTTATCCGATTTTCTTAATTCGACGCAGTTTTTAAAGTGCTTAATTGGGATGACAGCTAAACATTTTCTGCCCCCTTGTGCTTTGCTCTTTTGCTTGTGTAAAGCTTCTCTCCGTCACTAAGCTGTTGGCTAAACTTCCCTCGCGTTATTAATCCTATTTTCTTCCGATGCCACGCCTGGCGTATATTTGTCTCCACTTATTAAGACCAGTTGAATTCTTCCGCTTTGAATATACACTTAGCTTTTTCCGGAGTTCCTCGTCTTGCCCATTCATACTTAATAATGTCCCATTGTATTCCATCAGAACTCTATCCCTAGGAACTGGTGACTGCATTCGTTGTTTACCACCATGAAAAGCCGTGCAATAACTTCTCCCCTTTCTCTGAGCTGTTATAGAGATCGGAAAACTTTATTGCCTAGCACACCTAACTTTGACGATGAATTTACTCGTCTTACTTTGAGTATATGTAGTTTGTGCATTTCTACTAAGTAAGCAAACTCTATTACATTTTAATTATACTGCTGCAATTCACTTATAACTGGCTTTGACGTATTAGCATCACTAAAAATTCTTTTTTATTTCACAAACTTCACTTATTTGTTAGATAATTATTATCCGCCGAAACTTTTATTTGTAATCAGCACCCTTTGGTATTCTAATTTTATTTCATCACCTTGAGGGAGTAACCTCCATGACCGAGAAGATACCCTCTTACCACTTCTGTTCAGTTGTAAACCACGATTGGTATAACAATACCTATCAGTCGTGTCCATAAGCACAACACTCTCGATAAGCACCAAGCGTTTCACGTGCAGTCTTCGCCTCCTAGTTTGCCACAGTCACAGCGGGTTCCAACTGCAGATCATGGTATAGCGTCTCAGTAATTATGTCAGTTCTATCCTGTATTATTCATCAACTTCTTCACTTTCTACACTGTAAATAGCATTCCTGTTGATATAATTTCATGCGGCCTCCATTTCCTTAAGCTCCTGTGCGCAGTCTCTTCAGAGTAATTTTATACCCGCTATTAATCTTCAACCTTATACATACCTACCTGCTCGTTCATAAATGGCATAAGTAACACATCAACCATGATTACTACCTATCAACAAAACCTTTTCCCCTGTCTTTTACACTCGATGTTCTATTCGTAATGATTGATGTCTCTTATCTTCCTCTGCATATGACTGAGGTTTTTTTATTTCCACCTCTGATATTAGGTCAATTTTATTATTATTCCTTATCACGGAATTGTATGCCACCCTCAAGCGAGCTGCCTATGTGTTTTTCAACAGATAGCTGAAGTAAGTGTTTACAATTCCGGCAGACAAAAAATTGTGTTTTGATAGGAAGTCATACTCTTCCCGTCGTTTGCTTTGACAAGATTACTCCTGATTGGTTCTTTATTATTAACGAAAAAATTTATGAGTGAACCTAAGTCACTTAATTGATCTATAGTAATGTTAGTTTCATATTGGGTACCTGCTCGTTGTCCCACAGCTTTTAGGTCCTCGCGGTCGAGTAAGGCCACGCGAATATTTAATCACTAATTAATGACTGTGTGCTGCGGGTTATAATACTGATAGGTTGTTTTATTTATAAAGTAGTAATATTTTACTTCCTTTCAAACTAGCACAAGAGCTTTTTGTACAACCATGTAAAGCGTGATTTAAGAGATATTTAATGGTGGGCTAGTTCTGATCTCTTAGCGTCGAGCAATCCCCTCACTCGTTACTTCATTGTACCGCCCTGTTGACTAGAGCTGTAAAAGAAAGAGAAATTCTGTACCCGTATGTATTCGTTACTAAACCAATCAATACCCGTTACTTTCGAATCGTTACTCGTTACTTTCGGTACAATCGAGCGCTAGCATGAATCGCGTCGCGTCGCGTACGGTATAACTTCGTTACTATCGTATTGTTGCGTTACTCGTTACTTTTGATACAATACAAACTAGCATGAAGCATCGCTTTCGCATCGAGTAGGGTCGCATAAGGGACGACTTGGTTCGTACTTGGTAAAGTTTAAGTAAATTGTTTATTTCGTAAAATAAGTTTAGGTAAGTTGTTCGTTTGGATAAAACTTAAAGTCAAGTAATTAGCACAGGGATCTTACGAAAACGTATGAACGTACACTTAATTTACTGTAATGAATATTATATACGAAAGAATAATCTAATTGCGAAACAAACACCTGTTCGCATACAAAAAAAAAAAAAGACCTGACCTTTCACCTGACTGACAATAACTAATGACGGTTATTTTTTTAAAGTAGCTGACTCAAAACCCTGCATAAAAGCCTCATATGATAATGGGACATGTATTAAACAAATATTATAATCTCATCAAAGTATTTTCTTTTTAAATAGGAGGTTTCACCGCTGTCTTCCTTTACTGTTTTCATTTATTTTTGTAAGTTATTCGTCTTTTTGTGATCGATTTGTTAAAATAAATGTGGACATACCATCAAGTCGGGCATGCAGGCAGAGTATTACTCACTCCCGCTTTAATTGTTTTATTTAAAAATATCAATATTCAAAACATTAAAACGAGAACAAAGGTACAGGATAAACATGCCATTAGATTCGCAATTGTTGTTGCGTCGCGGTTACAACAAACATTCAACATTAAAGCCAGTACCGCATTGATCACACGGAGCCTGCGGTAATAATACAATAACTAACACCAGGCAAAAGGAATAAAGTCATTGCACCTTGTTGTATGTTTATGGAATTCTGGAACAGCAAAAAAGGGCTGCTAGATATGTTTCTGCAAATTATCGCAGAACGCAATCAGTAACAGATATGATAAAAGAGCTGGAATGGGATTCAGTGGAAGATAGGACGAAGGTGAAGAAGGTCATGGGAGTGTACAAGGCGTATATTGATGATGAGGTATGGAAAGATATTGGTGTAGGAATTAAAATTAAGGCTTGGAAGGGAAACGATGACCTGAGCACAATCTGGCACTCGATTTCAGGCACAAGAGAAATTATGAATAATTTACCAAAAACATTGAAACAATTTAAAGTTAAAATTTGTAGTGGGCAAATGTTGGTGGATGCAGGAAAGGGAGGACGATGAGTGTGTAGGGAAATTGCCACCGGAGCGTGCGCTCTATTGCAATTAAATATTATTAGAACAAAACAAGTGCAGAGCTATTAGACAACTCTTTTATATTGTAAATTACACTATACAATAAAATAGAAGGTTTCAAATATTAAAATAAACAAATTTAATAAATGTTTGAAATCAATAAAACTCAGTAATGAACGATCAATGAAAAAACAGTAACTATCTCAAATTATCCATACAAATTTCTATTTACAAATTATGCACTGTAAATCTTAATGTTAAACATAATAAAAACTACAAAATTAGTCTTCACGTTGTCAAAATTAGTTACCTGCGGGAGCTGGAACGTGTTTGTATCTATACGATTAATGCGAGTAACGAAATGAATTTGTGGGTAACGATTCGGTACTTCGAGTCAGGCGACGAACCCGTTACTCAGTAACGAATACATCGTTACTTTTACAGCTCTACTGTTGGCTGTTGACTTCCATTCTGAGATGGCCGCCATCATGCAGCAGACAGCTCAGTCTACTGTTCACGAAGCGACATACTCCCGAAAGTTACAACTCTTAATGTGTGTACATGTCTGTCCGTATTTTGATGCCGTTCCAACCTACAATTTTGGTAAGCAGGAGTTATTCTCCTTTCCAATTTATCCTACTTTATAGCGCGTCTGATTCTTAGCAATCTAACTGTGTTATTTTGTATTAAACTACTGATTTTTCTGTTTCTGTTAAAATGGATACTCTGAATCGTCTCTATGAGGCAGATGTAACTTCTTGATTCGGCTGTGTAGCTCCAATGATAATGCCTAGCACCACTGTATTTAGTTGTGTGATCCATAATCCTAATCACAGCTCATCAGTTATATATGTTACGTGCAACGCCCTTGAAATTCACTGTTGTTAGTTTTATGAGGTAACAAAACAGTAAATATCAATTGCATCGAAGTCAGTTTGTTTAGTACAGTCAGTGATGTTTAGTTTAACACGCAGTCACAGCTACAGTTTTGCCATGTTGAATATCGTGAGTGTAGTTTGCTTGGGACATTACTTCACCGCAAACTCCTTTTTTTTTTTTTTTTAACTGCTTTACGTCTCTCAACAGCGAGGTCTTTAGAGACGGGGTAAACTCCCTCCCTGTGCGCTTCAACAGATTTATTCGGTATCACGTATAGTGTAAATATGTATAATTACAGCTTCCTCTTTAAACTGATACAATAACTATCTATTATTTATTGTATATATGTACATATATTCTTTTATATATATTTCACGCTAAAGAAAAAAAGAAACTATTATGTCTGGTTGTTTTCCCGGGCATTACGCATCAATGACACGAGACTTATCAAACAATTTTTGTTGTTGTTATATTTAAGTTGCGTTAGAATAATAGCGATGAGATAAGTTAAAATTTTAGCTCGGAAAATAGGTGTAGAATGTGAGAGAAACACGAATTGTCTCATTAGCGCGTATTAATAATACTTACAAGTCATTAACAACTTCACGAGTTCCGCTTAAAATAAGAGTTCATCCAACAAGTTAATAGTAAAACAGCAAACATTGTGCACCAAGAAGCTCTGTAGTAAACATCCATCACTTCTTTATTTCCTCCCATCAGAGGTTTTCAATTAAACTTTAATTTAAACATTTTTCTACTTTTCTAATCAATGTTACTGTACGTCTCACTAAGGACAGTACATAACTACTGCAACTCTTATTTTCAGTTAAAATGCACTCATGCGCTAGGCTGAAATCAATGATTGGCACATGCATTGCGCCCACACTACCAGTGCTGGTTTGTTTAGGCAGAGAGAACGCAATAAGAAATATGTAAATAGGTCGGCAATAAAGCCGTGAGGAGGGGGCGGTTCTCGACGAACCCTCGCGCGGGCGGTGAGCGAAACTCCGGCGGGCAAATAAAACTTTTTGACGATCCGCCCAGTCACGCGAGGCCATTACAATGAATTGTGGCATCCGTCAGCCAACCTTCAGCCCCTCGCTTCGACGATAATGCATTCATATTCATATGATTAAGATACTATAGAAAAAAATGCTAAGTGTATGCTGTCTGGCAGAAGTTCCGAGTTAATAAATGTGTTTGTGGACCGTGGTGAAAGCCGATGGCATTAAGCAAACCTATTTTTTTTTCTCACCGTTATTTGGCGTCACTTTTAAATGATGTAGGTGTCGCTATCCCCTACGCTGCCGGGGCACAGTTCCCACGTATTGTACGCTCACTTTTACTCGTTACTGATGAGAGGTGTGTGAGTAAAGAGAAACCATTAGCCGGTTGAAACAGTAACTCCGTTTGTGTGAGATGTGAAGATAGCTGACTGGCTACACGCACGTTGGTTTGCTGCATTGAGCCCTCGCTGGCACGCAACCCGATTCATCACGGAGCCGGAATAGCGTCGCTCGCTTTTATTAGCCGCATATAACTCCCGCCCGCAGTACTCCAGGTAGCTGCTCCCTCAATTCGGTGTCACAAGTCTTCCAAGTTCCAAAATCAAATTCTAGAAACGATATACAATTTCATACATACTTTTTTTTATCTCAGCATAAGATGAAACTTATCATTTTTGTGGGAACGTCTGGGAAGATGAACTGGGTTGGGTTCCTGTTGCCTTTACCAGTACCGAGAATGGTGTTGTAAGGGTTAGCGTTCTGGCCTCGCATTCGGAAGGATGCCGGTTCGAATCCCCGTCCGGAAATACAGATTTGGGTTTTCCATGGTTTCCCAAATCACTCCAGGCAAAGGCCGAGATGCTTCCTTCAAAAGGCCATGGCCGAATTCCTTCCAATTCCTTCCCATTCCTTGCCCCCCATCCTTTCCCGTCTCTAAAGACCTCGCTATTAAGAGACTTTAAGCAGTAAAAAAAACCAAAAAAAAAAACAACTTTACTAGTGTGTCAGTGTACGTAAGAGTTGTTGATAGTGTGCATGACTGTGACAGTGTGCGCCCGTACAGGGTAGAGCGTTGTTTCTGTTGTGGATAAGTGACGAAGGAGGGTAGAGGGTGACCCCCGGTGCTGGTTCATTCAGGCCTACTCTTCCGAAAGGCAACTTTGTGTCGTCAAGCTTAACGTCCTCACCCGACGGACGGATCACCATCAAGAGTGTCGTATGTCCTCACTCCATACGCACTGCGGAGAGGTTTGGGGCTTAACCCAGGACTTCCGTTCACAATTTGGTGACTAGGGATTGTGCATCACCACCTGCCGGCCAAGTCCTGGAGATGGAAGTTTTCTCCATCACCAGGACTGGAACCAGCTAACCCCGTGTCAAAGGAGGACTTTATCACGTGCCGCTGCCAACTGAGCTAACGGGACGGGCAAATTCATTATTATCACTTCATTTTTTTAGAATGGCTAAGAACCAACAATATGGTGGTAACTTCTCGTCTAACACTTTTACCCTGTAGATGTCCAGTGAAGTATACAGTAACTGATCCATCGAGTGGCGCACAAAATTAAAACAGCTGCCGGAACTACGGTCATACTGCTTGTCTCAATTGAATGTGTCTTTTCATTTGTAAATTAAAAATGAACCTTTCCTAAATTGAGGATTTCGTCAGACATTCGTAGCCATGTTGTAACAAACGAACAGAATAACAAAACAGAGCTAATTGACGCAACATTTGATTTCTCTCCAGCATAAACGCAAGAGTGAATGATAACTATAATTAAAGAGCAGAGTCATACACCCAAAATCTCTTCCTTGTGGATGTCAAGAATGTTGAATGTAAGTCAGGTTGCAAGAGCTGAATTTTTTTCCGAAAGTGTTGCATCAGAAATTGACTCATTTCTAATGCGCATTTTCGCATGTTATGAACCATAGGTACACCAATGCTGAAACGAAGAGCTCGATTGTGATATGGAATGCAAGAGGATAAACAGATCTCGTGAAGGTGAAAACGAGTTTATCTGCTTGCAAAATTCTCACAATCACCGTTCTGGATGGTAGGTTGAAATAACGAACTACCAACGTCGTATACTGTTGTGAACTCTTGTGGAACGTTGAAGACACCAGGAGGTCCTTAAGATGCATCATTCAAATACGCAGCGTCCTGCTTTATTTTTTGCGTCCATTCTGGGACTATTTAGCCAGCCACCAGATTGGCTGCGTCATATGTGGGTTCTTATTCATCCCTCCATGTCTTCATGTGGTCCATCGTGGGCTTAATGCTTAGCTGATCTTTCAAAGTATCATTTCAGTGTCTTGCAGAAAATGGACGATAGCCTTGTAAATCTTATACATTTTACTTTTGCAGAAGGCTGGTGACACTCATCGGAAACCTGAGAGAAAGCGTTGCAGCTCGTACTGTTAACAGGAAGACGTGATACGGTCGAATGTGCCATTATACGAAGGCTGCATAGATTTTGTGGCTAGCAGCCATGGTCAAGTCTCATCCTAATAATAGTTGTTGTGTGCCTTCTTGCTGTGTGATGTTCAATAAACCTAGATTTCCTAGGTAATTATCTCCTCTATTTAGCCGCGTCAGACACCAGTCCTCAGTCCTCAGTCCTTTTGAGGTATCCATTTCTCGAAACTATTTAGACCATGTCCCTCCATAGTAGCTGGATATCTGTAAAGTGTTTATGAGCTAACCACTCAATTGGCTGCCGAAAGTAATCGAACAGCTACCGACGAAACATGTGACTTGTTAGAATTTCCATACTAATTGAATTAACAGCATGTTTTTGGACGGGAACGGCCCAAATCCCATCACTCAACACATGGCAGCTGCACGCTCACTTCAGTTCAATATCCTGTCACCAAACAGTTGAAAGGTATCACAGTTAACTAAAGAAATATAGTCGTGGTAAAAATAATACCACTAAATATATTCACAGTTACTTGAATTATACATTTATATGCCCTAGATACACTGATTAAGTGCCTACACGCAAAAAAAAAGTCTAGCATATGATTACTCTCGCGCCCAGACTAGACGCACGGTCCGGCGCTCGACTTAACTCTCGGGCCCTGCCATGTTTACAGTGCGAGCGCTCAGTGAACACTGACTAATCACTCAGCTGCTGCGAGACAAAGATTCTACAATAATAACACAAAGATAATAATATATTTTGACAACTATGTTTTATTTAAAACGTCTAGCAATTACATTTTTGCTATACAGTTTTATGATCTTAAAGTGATTGATTACAACGTCTGGCCTGAGATCAGTCCAATTGGATTCCTACTATATAACATGTAAAAAAAGTCAGGTATGAGTTAAGATATTTATAATAACAATAATGGTAATATAGTTTAAAATATTTTACTAGTAGTAGGACAGGGAAAAGGGTATCAGAACTTTATACAGCGTTCAAGGAGAGTCAGAAGGCATCTTGCTCTTCGTCGCTTAAGACGTCTTGTGGTAGACGATAAGATTTTAGACGTGGTTGTGTCGTTGATCTGCAGCCTAGATTGTAGTACTGTGCTCCAGGAGTTGCTTCTAGGCTATTTATAAAGATTTTTGCAGAGTTCGTAATGTACGTTTTAATAATTTGGAGTCCAGTTTCCCTGTGAAGTTGTGAGTTTCGTACGAACCATGGTGCTTTTAAGATAGTGCGGAGAAGTTTGTTTTGTAGGGACTGTATTCTTTGTAGTTTGGATGGAGCGGCAGTGCACCATACGGGGATGCGTATAACATGGCGGAGCGGATCAGTGATTTGCAGAGTAACAGCCCGCTTTCGATTTTAAGAGAGCTTCTCTTATTCAGAAGAGGATAGAGTTTGGAGATGCGAATATATGCTTCGGATAGTTTCTGATTAATGTGGTAGTTCCATGTAAGTCTACGATCCAAGTGTAGTCCTAGATATTTTATTGCTTTCTGCTGGATGCCATTCTATTTCATCGTCGTTGATTTTGAGTTTTTTGGGATTTCTCGGATGGCGGAGTGTGAAGAGACTACGCGAAACTACAAGCTCGTGGAAACACCATAATAATACAAATCACGTGAAAATAATTCAGGAAATTATTCATGATACTTATAATTAAAGAAAGAAAAATAAATCAATATTAATAATAACAATAATGATATTAGTAAAACAACAAAAAATGATTGGGGATTATAAGAATGTTACATGCCCTTTTCGGATGCTCCGTTTCGTCACCTGATTAACTTTCTTATTATGTTTTATTCCTGTATGGCTTTTGATCCAGAGGAAGTGGATTTGTGTTGCGGCTTCTGACCAGTGTCCTATCTTTTTTTTTTTTTTTTTTAAATTATTTATTGGCCTTTAGCCTTGTCGGCCATACAGCCAGCCTTTATAAACTTTACATTGATGTGTACATAATATTTTCATTTAGTTATCAAACTTGTTTTTTACATGGGTTTTTCATTATTTACTAGACTAGTAATCTATAATACATCATTTCTGACAATTCACTTATGTGTTGCTCACACTCAGACATTATAATTTGACATTGTATACTTGTGTTCTCACATGTAAATAGGACACATTTAACAAGAAAATTCTAATTGATATAAAGGTTACACTTTTTTGGTATGTATAAGTAGATCTAAGCTAGGTGTTTCCATCTTCTAGATATATCATTTTCTAAAATTGAGTGTTTCTGTCTATAAGTTATGTCTTATCTAAATTAACTACCAGTAAGACGTTAATTTTAGTTATATATTTACAATGAGTCTGCATCTATAGCACACAATAAAGAGGTAGTTTTTGAGCATATAAATGATGCAGTTTTAAGAGTTAGATGGGGAGAATTCAGATGAATATGTCTCCATCCTTATAATATGTCATTAATGTCTTATAAATATTTTTGTCGTTGGTGGCTAGCAAGATAATCACATTCGTTGGTAAAGGGATACCGAGGGTTTTTAATCCTTTCAGCATTTTGTCTTGTTGTGTTCTATATTTCTGGCAGGAAAATAGAATGTGGTTTAAATCGCCTACTGCTGTATCTGAACAGTCGCATTGTGGAGTTTCTCTGAGATGTATTCGATTTAAGTGGCTGGGGAAATTACCATGGTGGAAGCGACTTCTAACGATACTTGTGATGTACCGCCTGTTGACATTCAATTTGTAGTACCAAGGCTTGACGGGGATATCTGGTTGTATGCGGCCGTAGTGTGTACCTTTTAGTTGTGAAGAGCTACTCCATTCCGTTTGCCATAGTTCTTTTGCTCGCTGTTTGATGGTTTGGTAGAATTCTGAGGAGTGAAGTTTTAAGTCTTCTTCATGTCCCGCCACTATAGCTTCCTTCGCCATCTTGTCGACGTATTCATTGAATTTATTCCCTTGTGGGATGGAACCCACAAGAACCTTGTGGTGATGCCCTTTATGTTGTTGGTATATATTTCGTGAAGGATGTCTGCTATTATGCTTGTCATCCTTGTGTTCCAACTGGGCTTTTCAATGCTTGTGATTACGCTCAGGGAATCGGTGATGATTATTACTTCGGTTTGGTCACGGTTGCCACTATATTTCAATGCCTCTAATATCGCTTTTGCTTCTGCAAGAAAAATTGACGTTTGCTCCGGTAACGAGTATAGTGCATGATACTGTGTTAGTGGGCAGTATATTGCGCATCCTACTCTGCTTTCTGGGCTGACCTTCGCGCCGTCTGTGTAGATGTGTGTTGCGTTCAAGGTGAAGGTGCTTAGTTTCCTGTTGAGGTTTTCGTTTTCATCCGTGTTCGCAGATTTTCTAGGAGATGGATTTGGGTGTCGATTGTTCGTAGTTGGTAAATAGGATGTATTTCGAATTTCTCTATTTTGTCACTGATCTCTTCCCAATAGTTGTACGCTTCCAGTAATGGTATGTCGTGTTGGGTCGTTGGATCTTGATTTGCAAATTTTTCTACAGCTTGTTTTAATGTTTCCATCCGTTCCCTCAGTGGATGCGTTTTGAGGTTTAGTTTGTCTACTAGGAACTTTTCGGATAGCTGACTTCTTCTTATATGTAGAGGCGTGTCCCCGGATTCCATTAGTAGTGCGTTCGTGGGTGTAGACCTCATGGCTCCTACACATGTTCTGAGGCAGCGGTATTGTAGTCTGTCCAACTTCCGTAGTGCGTCTTTCCTGCCGTTAACGTAAAAGATGCAGCCATAGTCTACTACCGATCTGATTAATGCTCTGTATAAGAGTAGGAGGGTTTTAGGATGGGATCCCCACCACGTTCCCGCTACTGCCCTTAAGATGTTGAGTCTTTTCTCAGATTTAGCTATCACTTCTTGTATGTGTTCTCTCCAGGTAAGACGATTATCGAGTATCATTCCTAGGAATTTACATTGTTTTTTCACTGGGAAGCTGTATGGGCCTAGCGACACGTTGTCATTGATGATGATTTTTCGTTTGGAGAATATTACTACTGTTGACTTATCAGCTGCGATTTCCATCCCATTGTTGAATAACCATGTATTGAATTCCTCCAATGCCTCTTTCAACATGAGAAGTACCACTTCCATAGTTGAACCCTTTATATATATTACTATGTCGTCTGCGAACTGGAGGGTAGTTACTTTGGGAGAAAAGAGTTTCCCCAGGTCGTGGGTATATATTAAGTACAACAGAGGACTTAGTATTGCTCCCTGCGGGTGTCCCTTAAACACCAAGCGAGGACCTATCAATTTTTCTTTGGCCGCTATATATATCACTCTTTCTGATATTAGGGAGTATATTCCTGCCAAGAGCTTTTGGGGGATTCCCAGCTTACTGAGTTTCTGCATCAGAACGGGTATTACCACATTGTCATATGCTGCTGAAATATCCAGAACACTGCGCCGAGGTACTGCTTCTGAATGTATGTGATATTGATATATGTATTTAGAATTGACATGTTATCCATGGTGCTCTTTCCTTTCCTAAAGCCGAATTGAGTAGCTGGAAGGAGCTTGTTTCTTTCCAACCACCATTCTAGCCTATTTTTGATTAGGCGTTCCAGCGTCTTTGATACGCATGACATTAGTGAAATTGGCCTATATGATCCTGGGTGTTTTGGATCTTTATGGGGTTTCAGAATTGGTAGGATGATCTGTGTTCTCCATTCCTGAGGAATCGGGAGGGTCATCCAGATGTCGTTGAAGCATTTTGTGAGGAATTTTAGTGCTATTTTGGGCATGTTGAATAACATCGCGTAGTGTATTCCGTTATTCCCGGGGCCGTGTCGGAGGACTGTTTTAAGCATTGGAGGAGTTCTTTGATTGTAAACGGTGCGCAGAGCTGGTGCTCAGAGTGTTCGGCAGGATTTGGTGCGTATCGGGATTCTGGATTGGAGGTACTATCTGGAGCTATTCTTTTGGAAATTTCTTCTATACAAGAGCTGTCTACTGAATTTGTTGAAGGTATATGTTTCCTATCTCTCAAGCATCTTATTCTCTCCCATATTGAGCTCGTGCTTGTGTCTTTACTCAATGTTTCGCAGTACTCGATCCAACTTAGTCGTTTTTGTTTCTTTAACGCACGTTTGGTCCATGCACTAATTTTTTGATATTCTATGTAATTCGTTAGTGTTGGTTCTCTCCGGTATTTATGTAAAGCTAGACGTCTTTTTGCTATTGCTCTTGAGCATTCTGAGTTCCACCAAACTGTCGTGGTCTTGCCTGAATGGCTTCGTTGTTTTCTTGGAGGTATTGATTTGTTTGCTGCTACTGTTATTGCTGCCACTAATTGCTTATATGCTTCTATCCCCGTTACTTTTGCTGGGATTTTGTAGATTTCCTCTTCCAAACATCGCTTGTATGTTGTCCAGTTAGCTTTTTTTATGTTCCAGCATCTTGTAGGATGTTTTCTGTTTTCATAGTCAGGTGGGCATCCGATTGTGAGTTGAATTGGAAAATGGTCCGATCCCAAAGTGTCGTTTAGTACCTGCCATGTGGCGATGGTTGCAATGCTTGGCGAACAGAGTGTGAGGTCAACGGCGGATGGTTTGCCGCCTACTCTGCGAATCAGCGTGGGGGTTCCGTCGTTCATAATTACGAGGTTCTCGTCTTCTACCATGTCCATTACTGATGTACCGTATGTGTCATCATGGTGGCATCCCCAGCTCCGGCTGTGCGCGTTGAAATCACCTGCTATTAAATATGGTGGTTGTATTTGTTTGAATAGGTTTGTCCAATCCGCCTGTTCGATCTTTTTTCGAGGGGTGCAGTATATCGATACCGCAGTGAATGAAAATTCTTTGAGTCGAATTCGTATTGATACTGCTTGGAAGGGAAGATTATTGTTGTTTAAGTGTTGAGGCTCATGCGAAATTTGTTGGTCAATTAAGATAGCTACCCCTCCTTTTCCATCTGTTCGGTCATTTCTATATACATGGTAATTTTTGAATCTAATTTCTTTGTGAGGGGTGGAACCATGTTTCCGATAATAAGGCTATATCTATTTTCCTGTTTTGTAGTTCTGCACTTCAAACTTTCTCTGTTTGAATATACTGATCTGCCGTTCCACTGGAGTATTTTTAGTTGCGGGTCGTGAGTGGAGGACGAGTGCAAATTTTGTTTGTTATCTGGGTCCATTATGTGGTCGTTGTGATGATCGCCTCTAGTAGATTTCTTATATGTGATGGATCAATTGTACTGTTGTATCTTGTCTGCTCAATTATGGTTATTACTAACGCCATCAATTTTTCTACTAGTGGTATTTCCGCCGTTATTATCTGTTGTTGCGCTAACTGGTGATTCGGCTCAAGATTTCCCGGCATCCTGTGTGGTAGTGGTTGATATGGATTGAACGTTATGGGTTGTGTTGGGCCGTTGCTTTTCCAGAACAGATTCTGAGGGATTATGGTACCACTGCCCACTGGCCTTGTTTTTGTAACGTTTGTGGGCATAGGCGGCTGGCCAACTCCGGTGTTATTCGGGTTTCCTTGTACATGACTATGTGGAGTTGTGTGGCGCGAACGATGCTGGCTTCCGGGTTCTCGCACTTGAGGGCTGCTACCTTCATGTGTTACTGCTGGGATGTATGGTGGGTTTAGCGGTGTTGATTGTTTGGCTGCGATAGGAACTGGGTTTTCCTCCGGAAGTTGTTGACCCGTTTGTATTAGCTGTGGGCCTGCTGCCGTTACATTGGCGTAAGTTCGTGGGTTTGTAAGGGGGTGCCATTGTTGGGGGTTATTGACTACCAAATTTTGTTTTCTTTCTGAGCGCTGTTTGAATTCCGGGCAGGATCGATCGGTAGACAGGTGGTTTCCTTGGCAGTATATGCAACTTGGTTGGTTTTCGGAGGTGCAATCTTTGAGTTTGTGAGAACCAGCACATCTGCTACAGCGAGGTTGGCTTCTACACTGGGCTTGGGTGTGGTTGTACCTAAGACATTGATAACATTGTATTACCGGTGATACGTATGGTTGTACAGCACATCTCATGCCATATAAGTATATGAACTGTGGCAACACTTGGGATTGAAAGGTTAAGACGCAAACTGGTAGGGGGCGATGTTGAACTCCGTTTTCTGCTACAACTTTTTTAGTAAATCTTCTGACTCGTAGAACTGGAAAGGGGGAGATTGTTTCATTTATTATTTCATCCGGAGATAGCGAGGTGTCGATGTTCCTAATCACTCCCTGTTTCCTGGTCATATAGTATGGTATGTAGGCCTCTAGGTTATTGTCTATTAGTGATCTCAGTTCTACCAAGGAATTTGCAGCGGTACCGGTCTTAGTTTCTATTCTAATTCTATTCCGCCCTGCGGTAGTAATATTAATTATTTCCGATCTTATGTGATTATTATGTAGGAAAAGCATTTTTCCTACTGACATAGGGTGCAGCCTGCCAATGTTGTTATTGCTACTTTCCACCATTACATAGTAAGGACCATTGTCCGTGGGTGTATATCTGTTATCTTGACTATTCTGGTTAATGGGGTAGCCGGGTTTTTCATAATTATTTGGTGGGCCCAGATGGGGCAGTGGAACTGGTATAGGAGGCACGTTAGTTGCATTGTTAGATACACTTTCACTGACTAACGGGTCTATTAATTTACTGGGTAGCGGGACTCTTGCCATGGGTTCTAGGTTAAGCAACAGCTGGTCTTTTTGCTTGGCGCGTTTACTCACTGGTGACGTATGTTGTTTCTTCTGTGGCGAACGTGATCTTGCGCGTGAAAGCGGTTTGGTTTTTTGAGTCTGCCGGTGCTGTTGTTGCTCTGTCGGGACTCGCTGCTGATCGTACTGCAACTCTTCCACTGTCATCTGCGCCGGTCGTTCAGCATACGGTGGTTCTTGGGTAGTCTGCGTCTGGTGGATACCGTGGTTGTCTTCCATGTCCTGGAGTGGAGGGTAGGAGTGATCTGGTGGTCTTCGATGTCGACGGCTGCTTCAGGGGGTGTGTTTTCCATCTGGTAATAAGTGCGTAGGGCCACTCCCACTGTCAGACTGGTCGATGGAATCGATCCAGTATTGTCTGCCATAGTGTTCCGAGACTGCGTCTCTGGAACACTATGGTGTTAGTTGTAGTTGTTATAACTTCGCTTCTTGCAAATTAAACACTACTTTGTAACCGATGATTAACTGAAACGTTGGTAAACACTATCACACTGAGAACCGAAAAGTGGAATACACTACGTCCGGTTGTCTCACTACGCTCGGTTGAGGAAGCTCGAGTGACCGCACTCGACGGCGGCTCGATGTGAACTGGAGTGTCCTACTACTGCGCTATAATGTTCCTCCCACACGGCTGATACTACGCAAGTGGAATCGCACGAATTACACTTGACAGTTTTGGACTATCCCACCGTGCAGTTTATATTTGCGCCATGTAATATTTGTTTGGAAACCTCGAAAAAGATTTTAGTGGGAACAAATTTCCAAATGATTAAGGTATGATAGTTTTCCAATCGTCCAAGTACACATCCAACAAATTATTATGAACTGTAGTGGTACAATTGTTTTAGTGTGGCGGTCAGGACTTGCGAGGCAGCCCAGACTCCTATGAGGTAGTAGGTGCAGGGTCGGGATGACGTTTTTGAGGCAGAACAGCTCTGGCTGAACAGCTAGGGATGTCGAGTAGTGAGAAGCAAGAAGTTTAATGTGAACACCTTACAGAAGAGGCAAGTCGCGACCACCATTTGGCCATCACCTAATAGCGCCAGCAAAACCAACCACCTTTGCTTTGAATGGTCTTCAAAACCCGCAGAGGTCAGACTCAAAAATACAAGTTATTAGTATCGAGCAAATTGTCGCACAGACTGATCCACGTAATTTCGATCCATAAGTGTCATGATTTTAACACAGTTTCATGCTCAATATAAAGTCATGTCATGTTTAGTTCATCATTTAATTCATATGTCATTCAGAATAATCCATTTGATTGTTTTATGAAAATGTCATTAAAGAAAGTTCAGGATTTCTGTGAATACGAGACGTTTTGATAAGCAACAATATATATATGTGTAAAAAAATCGTTTATTTTGGAGAACCTTGAAATAAATAAATAATAATTCATCAAACAATAAAATACTGATCTAATCAAATAAGGGTATTACAACAGGGAATTAAAAATTTGACAGGACGATAAAAAATGTGTAGACATTAGTAAACGATTTGTAGAAAAATAGTTTTATATACATCAAAACCACTGTAGAATTTTTTTAAAAAACTTGTCTGTATCTTATCGATCCCCGTATAAACAGTACTGGGATACCAAAGCGAATATTTATCAAAGAGCATAGATACCCAAACTTATGCTCTTTCCAATATTTAATAGCTGCAGTTAAAACACTGAAAAATTTCAACGTGAAGTTGTTCAAATGAGTCTTCTGTTCAGAATAATGGGCGCTACTTTAATGAAGACCGAGTCTGGTGGGAGAGCAGTAGCGTTCGGGTCTGGCATTCTTGAGGACGCTGGTTCAAATCCTTGACCGGCCATACAGATTTAGGTTTTCAGACGTTTCGCGGAAGCATTCCAGGCAAATATGAGTACTATGCTTGTTCAATCAAAAGCCATTGCCGAATTATTTCCCTTTCCTTCCCCCCTTCAAATCCCTTCCCGCCGCTAATGACTTCGACGGCGACGTATCATTACAATTGCATAAGAAAGATTTCTAAAAGTGGAATCAGTATTACAACAATATTTATTACTAGTGTAAGTCCGTGACCGTTTTTTTTTTTTTTTTCGTATCGTCACGGGCCTAGAATAGAACAGGTTCTTAGGATGAAAGATTATGACAGGTTGAACTGATTTGACCAAATATAGACTTCTGTTTCGCGGTGAATAAAATCTCTGAGCTTAAAGAACTAAGAAACATTAATAGAGGTAGGTATTAAACAGGGACGATAGCTTAAATACAAACTTGACTTGCATTTGACCCTTAAAGTTCACTCTGCAAAATTTAAAAAATTCCTGTTTACTTCGAAAACACCACGCTGTTTTTTATTGAGACTGGGAAAATACTCGTAATCATTGGTAATAGTATCTGTAACGGCCAGAAACTTATTACACTTTCCATACTATTAAACAGTTGAGCAAGTCCGAAGAAATTAATTGCTAGAATAGTTGATTCGGTAATATATTTGGTCTGATGTCCACTTTAAATAATCTAATAACTCACATACAGTGAACATGAAGAAATACCATTAACGAAAGTTGTCAGTAAAATACCTAAAAAGTAAATAAACCGTAATGTATAAACTTTGGTCAAGCAACGACATTAGTGAAAGTTTAATTAAATTGAAATTTAACCTAAGCTGCAATAAAAATTGGCATTCATGGTTACATCAGAAACCATGAGTAATTTAATTTTTTAAAAGCAAGTCCCCTTTTTTTCAGATGTAAAGTTTATCGATTAAACGCTACGAATAGCAAACTTAAAGATGTATTATGGCAATCAATTTGGTAGCAGTTGCTTGGCTATTAAATTGTGGACATAACCACGAATTTGTTCTAATGGCGTCTGGTCGCTGTTTTGAGAGTGAAGGCTGACACGTGATACCGTTTTCCAGCCAATAGCCATCGAGGTAAGTGAATGAGTGAGCTTAGAAAATTATATAGTATATTTAGATTTTACCATTAGTTTTAGAAATGTAGGACCCAAATCAATGAATCAGAAATATAGACATAATAATGACAATAGTAGCGAAAGCAGTTTTAGGCCTTCAGTCATAAAGCGTCTCAAACAATTACGCTTAATTCTGATGTTTTGTCAGTTTCGCGCCAGAGAGCAAAAAGCGTTCAATTTTTGTTGGAGTTTTTTTTAGTAGAAGAGATATCTGATTACCACAGACACTGCATCAATTTAATCTATTTCAGAGATTCTGACCTCTTCGTTTTCCTGTGTGATGATAACATAAATCACAGGTATCATTATTACTAGTGTACAAAAAATTCCTCTACTGATAAAGAGGTTAATTATGCTCATTTCACGTTGTATCTAGAGATCAGTGTTGTATTTCGTTGGGACAGTGGCTGCGGCACTTTTTCCAGGTGAGGCGCCGGGGGCAGGAGAGTCTCGCTCGCTTTGTGCTCTGGCGACAAAAACCGTCGCCCTGGTTTATTTAAGGGCCGCCTGCGCCCAATGGTCTCCCTCTCCCAGCTGTTTGGTCACCGCAGCAGATTAGAAGAAAGAGAACCCGTCTGCAACATTGATACGGCTCCCAGAACAATGAAGACGAGCGAGTAAAAGCCGCCTTCCACCAGATAACAACTATGTTGCTGCGAAGAGGAGAGCGCCGACAAAACATGATAACATCGTAACAAGGCACCAACACAGCAAGGAATCTTCACTTGCACACCGAATACAAAACAGGGCTCTAAACTTCTTAAGAACGCAGGCTACTGTAACTTTAAATAAGATCGCAGTCGTAGAAGATTTTGAACAAATGAACAGCAGAAAGAAGCCATTTACTGAAAGAAAATAATCGAAGAAAATTGGCGTGACTTTTTGTAGATTGCTAGCACTAAGAATTCTCACCTTCTTCCCATTATCAAAGTGGAGTCCCAAAAATCTTTCTTCTAACGCTATTCATGCATAATAACATTTAAATTTACTGGTGGCAGTTTCCTAACACACCTAGTTTTGTAACTTTTTTTTTTAATCTTAAATTCTTTTGAAGGTAATTCTATCTCTTTAACCGTATACGAATCTTAGTTTTAATTTTTTTTCAGTGTTCCGTCATTTTCCTACATAATTTAATATAGATCCTGACTCCCTTAAACCTGATAAAACAAAATTATGCTACGCCATTACCATTTACATCGAGTACCAACTTGTGGTCGTGGTTATCTTTTTCCATCCACGTGATAATCCTAATTGTGCTACCAATATCCATGCACGCTTCATAGCAATATGTGCTTTACATACTCCCAGAACTTTCTTCTGCTTTCCAATGGCTTTCGCATGATACTCCGTTACAATACTTTCTGAGCTGCCTCAGAAACAATAAAACTCTCTGCGAAAGTTGTGAAAATACTGTACAACCTGTTTTTAACCGAACTTATTAACATTGTTTTCTCACTTTCTCGTGTAACAACGACTCAATTCAAACAATTAAAAACCTTTTCGTCCATTCATTGCATTGTGTGTGTGTTTTGGAGTGGAAAGGGGGGGGGGACTTTGGGGTTATGACGGCAAACACAGTCAGGAAATGGTGATTGATATTCCTTTCACATCCAGATTCAGCTACGGAAAAAAGTTTCACATTTATGGAATATTTCGACTTAAATTTTTTTCAGTGCGGAAAACTATAATTCAAACAAAATAGTATTTTTCCGTTGACTCCAGTAAGCCTAATGGTTACTGCGTCTTTATCAATAAATGTGATTCGCATCCAATACGGGAACAAACACTGTTGCGTTGCGAGCGCGTACAATCGATTATTATCGACGCGATTCCATTACTTCCATTTAGCCGGTCGCGATAGGCTTTTGAGACCAAATTTTAACACTACTGGCTGAGTGGTTTGCACGCTGATGCATCAAATGCGGGTTTACGGGCTCAGTGGTCCGGCAATCAGGCTTTTACGAAGTTATCTGTCCTAATATCCGTCATTACTGCAGTGTCAACACGCAAACAAGGCGCACATGATGGTGATAGTGACTAAAAATAAAATTGCCTTTTCTTAAACTGAAGTGACTCTAATATGAGATGCCGCCCCTATAGCGTTTCTAAAAATGTCATTGTTACTTATAACGGGAATATTATATGTATTTACGTTGCAACTGCACATGTATCAACAACGAGATGTGTGGTGGCACAAATAATCTGAATGATAACGTGAAGAAATACTACCTACCGCTGTCGCTTTGTTTACAGAGTATTGTGATGTTTCGTTACGAAAGAATGTTCATGATTTTTTCTATAATTTGTTCCTCTTCGAACAGCGACACCCGGAATTGGGACGAAAGCCAAATATTACAACTTCTGATAACATTGCGGACATCGTAACCCATTTTCTTTTATTTTTTACGACTTGGAAATTTAATTACAGGCCCCACATTCGGGAGGACGTGACTTCGAATCCCCGCCCGACCATCCAGATTTCAGTTTTCCATGGTTTCCTGAAATCACTCCAGGCGACTCTTTATCCTCATTGCTTTTCCGCCTATAAAGACTTCGACCCTCGATGTTAACGAGGTGTAAAGCCTTAAGCAAAAAAAAAAAAAGGCCCTGGTTATATGTCAGATATTCATTGTGTCTATGTAATCGATAATCGGAAAGTATAAAACATTCAACAATTCATGCATACATTGCTTCACTGTAATCATTTGCAACTGGGGCAGGTATTATCACTAGGAACACTTTTCTTTAAGTCTGAAAGTAATCTCAATACGGTAGAATGAATTCACTATCTACAATGTTAACTTATCACGGAAAGATAACCACTCACCTGCTAAATATTAATTATATTTTTTTTTTTTGTATTTTAAGCATTCAAAAGCACTTTTTTTTTGCCACAATTACATCTGTTCCGAATCGTTATTCAAGAACTGTCATTGCGTCTGTTTTTCTATAGTACTTTTATTTGTATTCATGTTTTGTTCCTTTTCAAAGTATCTTAATTAACCGAACATGCTGAAGACTGAAGTATATGTTTTATAATTTTAAAGAGATATGCAGTCTAAGGTGTTTGCAGATCCTGCTTAACCCTGAACATATTCAGAGACTTGATGCGCCTTCACGGGCGCTATTGATGTATCTGCAATGGATCCGCAAGCTTAAGCAACTTAAACAAGGTTGACAGGAGTCACTCCAAGCCTTGGAAGTTTTCTTATCAGCGACGAAGATGACACCGATAAATGCGCTGTTAAGTGGGGGGGGGGTGTAGTGAAGGAGCCACTGGAATTTGCGAAGAAATTTAGCAGCAACGAAATTTATACCCAAGCGAAGCCAGTACCGTCGTGGAAATCATCACCAAAATCACAGTGCTTTATCTAAGAGAATGCTAGAGCAAACGAATCAGGCCACTTCGAAAGCATTAGAATGTTTTCAACTCAGAGACCTCCTACAAGAAATACGAAGGCTAGCAAGAATACTGCTTACAAGTAATACAAGCTCTCACTGATCGTACCTAAAAGAAAAGGCAATGCACGCCATTAGAAAAAAATCGTCGAACACACTGCCGTAGCACAGGAGTTTGTAGAAGAACCAAATCAACCTATACAGACCGGGGGGGGGGGGCACAATTGGTACTGCTGACAGAATGAAAAACTTAAAACTATAAATATCATACGCGCAACACGACATACTTATAGCTACAGATACTAAATAACAACAATTCCGTGTGGTCTTAATGACCTGGTATAGGCTTTCTATTGACTGCGCACTCCACCCCTGTCTTAGCCGCCTTAAGGTACTCGCTCACTAGGGCGGGCCTCATCGGATCGCATCGGGTCGCATCGCATTGAGCGAAAATGCTGCAACGCACATCTGGTTCAGCGAGTCGCATTTCTTTTGTCACCGCCTTCGGTTCTCGACGATTATTCAGCCGCTTCTGCACAGCAAATGGACACATCACACAAAGGGCTCTTATTTTTATATATTCATTGAAGAAAATTAAGCAGAAAAGGCAATGGGTTTAATTTAAACGGAATTTTCCGCATTTCTTAGGAACATTAGGTGGCAAACATGTTACAACAGTTCTACAGAAATGCGGTTCTCTTTATTTTTAATGCAGAAAAATGAATGTTTTTCATGGTTTTAACAGCCCTTGCAGTTGCAGTTGTATTTTGGTCGCAGGAGGATTGGGAAAAAAATTAAGACGGCAAAATCTTTAGCCACAACAATTTAGGTGAGGCAATGGCTGCAGGAAAACTGAATTTTCACGTTGACAAGTGAGATAAAATGCAGTATATAATAGTAGTAAATGAAGCTTTTTCCCCTTTCGAGATGAGGCCTATTTCAGAATATCAGATAAAATGAAATGAAGAGAAACGAACTTTCAATTACAGGCAGATTAAACTATGGAGGGTGATCGATAACTGCTTTGGTGTTATAAGTAGAAGGTTTCAAATCTGTGAAAGAAGAATGTCGGTGTTACGTAATAAGATAAATAAAGTAATACTAGCCACGTGCTGCATTCATAACCTTTTGATTAACGATATTTGAATTGGGTTGCAGAAGGTAAGAACGAAAATGAAAACATAGAAATTTCAATACTTGACTTACACAAGTTTCTAGGTTACATCAGAAATCATTAAGATTTGGAATAATTTCACAAAATATTTTTAAACAATTAGGTTACTTGGTAACACGAAGCTTTAGAAGCGGCATTCGAAGAAAGTGATAGAAAATTATAATACACACGTAAAATAAACAAAAATACGAAACATGACATTATACCTGGTTGTTTTAACTAGTTTCCTATTTCCCCCCAAAAAATTTTTTTTTTTGTTATTATGTTTTGCGTCTTGTAAATCATAAAACTCTTTGAATGTCATTACTAATGAAATGCAGTGCTCCTTATCCATTACGTTTGAATAGTTTAAGTTAAAACATACAAGCAAAGAACAAGTGAGCATGAGCTAGAAATATGATAATTTTTAATCATTATTAAATTTCATAAAGTAATTAAATTTTCAGATTGTAATTACTTATATTTTTTTCAGAAATCATCCACCATCCTGTGTGCAAATTTGCAGCTAATTTTGTTGAAGTAATGTAGTTAATTCACAGAAATAGGAACACACAAGTTACAAAAGTCAGTCACTGCTGATGGAGCTCCTATCGCAAACCTGGTCGCGACTGAGCGCATCGAGGAGCACAGGCGGAAAAATACGCCTGGCCAAGCGATCCGGCAGTGCGACGCGATGCGGCCCGCCCCGCCCCGACTCGACCCGCCTCTGGTGTGCGTTACCCCATTAGAATCAATGTAAGCGATTGCAGACGCATTTCTGCGATGCGACGCGACGCGATGCGGCCCGCCGTAGTGAGCGCGGACCTTTAAGGCCCATTTAGACGGTCCGATCTGGTCTCCCTAAATCTTGGCCACGCCCCTTCGGCCTTGAAAACGGGTCGTCTAAACTGAGCTGCTGGTCACATTTTTGCGGCGAGACGAGGCAGGGAGGTCTGGTGGAAATTCCATCCGATTTAGGGAAAAAGGGTGGGGGTAAGTCGGGCCCCCACCACTCTGCCCTGAAAACTGGCCATGTAAAGCCTCGCCCGGTTGTGCCCGCACTGTCTGGTTACCCGTCTTCTATTATTTTGAGATGGATTCATCCGATAATAAAGAAAAATAAGTATTGATAGAGTTGCTGGAGGTGTAAAAGACACACACATTTTTATGGGACACCTCACATAGAGTTGCCAACTTATTTACAAAAAATAAAGTGTATTTGGCTTTTGTAGAGGAAAATAAAAAATATATAAAGGAAAAAAAATAGTTATTTATTGCCTTATATACATATATTTTCGAGCTTACTGGACTAGCTATTAATTGTTGGTTTCATTTCAGTGTTACAGCTGGAGCCACATACTACAACTGGTATAACAATAAAAGAAACACTCATTTTTAAATTTATGGACGCTCTCTTTCTCTTTTCCCACCATCTTGCATTTATTTCGTTTCATCATAAGCACTAACATGTCGTTTGGAAATTAATTGAATTGTATAGTTTCCCAAAAATAAATTGTTTCCGCATACTTTATGGTTCCGTTCAGAAATAACGTCGAGCGGACAGGAGTCGACTGGAGTACAACAATATCAATTGTCCGCCATTATTGCCTTGACTCCGAGGCGATAATTACACAGATCAAAGGATGCAAGCGAGAAAAAAAGTCGTTGGCCGACAGGTACTTTTTCTTGCAAGAGGTTGTGAAACTAGCAGACACAGTTACATGTGTTGTATACTTTATTCAAAATAAAGTATTTTCGCATACTTTATTCGTAGGAAAAAGTATAACAGCCAAAAATAAAATATGATACTTTATAATACAGTATAGTTGGCAACCCTAACCTCACGTGCCCTCTATCATAACAAAGACGCGAGAAATGAGGCAATTTAGGTGTCATCCGCTAGAAATCTTCACCATCCAACACATCTAAGAGTCTAAAGTGACTGAACATATGACTTTGTAAATATAATTGCTTGGCACACGTCTTTTTTTCTTTTTCCTAGGCTTTTCGCTCAATGTCAAACCATCAGGGTTACACCAAGAATTTGTGATTTTGATGAATATATAATTTAAATATTAGAACTTTAGTAAAATTTGTAACTATTACTATTTTAGTACTAGTATTACTATTGAAAGTAACGTGCAAATTTCAGAACTACGCTGATATACGCGTGGTGGTAGGCCGCTAGTACGGTAGTACCAGATCGGGCCGGACGACGGGTCGTCTAAATGCAACACTCTGTCGATGGGAGGAAAGTGAAATCGGGAACGGGACAGGGTGATCGGGAACGGGTCGTCTAAATGGGTCTTCAACCAAACGCGGTAATGTTGCCACGTATAGAGGACCTACAGTTTAACGAAGAATCCGAACCACGGAAGAGTTCTGGCGTACTTCACATTACACAGCAAGCTGTGCCAAATGGGAAGGTTGGATGAAGGGTCTATGAAAATCTCCACCGAGACAGGGATTCAAACCGGGAACCTATAGTTCCCTAGTGAGACACCTTAACCACTAAGCCACCAGACCGCAACAGATTTACTGTTAACATTAGCATGTGGGTTTCCCCAAATCACTCCAGGTGAATGCCGGGATGCTTCCTTCAAAAAGGCCATGGCCGAATTTCTTCACGTTCCTTGTCCCCAGTCCCATCCCACCTCTAATGACTAAAAGCAACCATGCAGACCTTAAAGTACGGCGGTGAAAGCATTGAAATATTGTCTGATTCTCATCCAGCAATAATGACTCTGAATTGAAATTATGCAAGAAGTAGATAAATTACTGAGTAAACGCAAAGAAGTGACGACGGCTGGCGTAAAAGGCCACTCTGGCACGAGAGACAACGACCTGGTAGACAATGTAGCCAAGAAAGCCATCGCTGGTGGAGTGGGGTGCCCTCCAATACACCCACATCAGACCGCTTACCGGAGATCAAAGAATCACTGACATCGAGACGGAATGAAAAGTGGAAACGCTCGACAGAAGACAAAGGGAGGCAATACAGGAAAAGCCACACCCATCACGTTGGGACGAAAATGGAGGAAATCGAGGAGATTTTATACGGCAATCATACAGCTGAAATTCGATACAAGTTATAAAACACTTGTACTGAATTTTAGCCCAAGGCATGGCAAACAGAGAAGATATGAAGCGGAGGAATATTTTAAGCGAGTTCAGTTACTGTACCTTTCCGTGTCATTCTGCTACTGGAAACGGAATATATCAGAGTAAATGAGTTATTTATGACTTTCGCAAGAACTGCTGAAATAGCAATATTACTGAAGATAAGATTTGTCATATATATATATACATTGATATGCTCTGAGTGACTTCTGAAACCACTGTACATACTGGAGTATGTTGGGAAAAAATAATTGGTTTATCAAGCATGCTGATAAACTGCCTTTCCTGAACGAATAGTATAATTGAGGATGTAATTTGTGTTTTATTTGTGTCTTGCACTTTGTTTTATGTGTTATTGTATAATAGAACTGTTGTACTTCATAAACTGCATTCATATGTTGTATGTTAAAAAAAAAAGTCCAACCATTATTGCTGGTTAAACAGAGCAAACGCGAAGACAGTTCCAGAACGATATAAATATCAGTTAATGACACCATACTATTTTTTTTTCTTTCTTACTGATTCTTCGTCAGTTTGTTCGTTGCACCGCCATGCCTCTTAGCGTGCTAGTAACCAACGAATTAGGACGATTAGTTTCCTCTACTGATTGTTTGCTTTTGTCAGTTTAATAGCTATCCCACCGGCATCACAAACGCTTCGCGATTTAAATGGGTCTCCAACAAAAATACAGCCATGCCCTTCCGGCAACTACTACGAGTTGCCTCAAACAGCTTTAGTCCTATTAAATCGTTAGAATTGTTTGGTACTAAAATTTCGAAAATAATCATCCGTTGTACAAAACACAAATTAATTAACATTATTGGATGTTTGTGTGTGTGTGTGTGTTACACGATGTCTTAAATAAAGATTAAAAATGTTTGCCCTAAAAAGCATATTGTTTAATTGCAAGAATAAAGTGCCATATCAATAACAGTTAGCATAGCAATAAGGAAGAAAGCTAAAGACACAAATTCGGTTAATTCTATTAATTGTATAGCACTGAACTAAAGTATTTTCTGGCATTTTTGTGTATGTTTTTAAGTATGGTGGGTAAGTAACAGTTATTACAAAGTAATTCTTGATATCACGAGGTAGCAATCAGTACTGTAGTTGTGTAGTGTAGTGCTATGTTAGAAATGTAAGGTATTAAAAGTTTTATTTGTGAATGATCTTATTTACAACACACAACCACTTTATACTACACTTGGAACACCGATCGTTTCATTTTTATACAGTAAACTGGCCTCTTGAAAACATTCAATACTTGACAATGGTTAATAGAGCTACACGAATATTTTTAATGTTAGATGGAAAACGTCGATATTACAATAATTGGCAGTGTGGGGTAAGCAAAATATTGTTTCAGTTTCAATCGCAAGTATAATATTTTACCGTAGATACCCAGATGTCATGCTACGCAAATCAATTAATTCAACCACTATTGTACAAGGAAATTGGGAGAAAAATAACAGCAATATAGCATGAACAGGAGGTGGCAGGTAACAAGTAAGTGTGTTCACTTTTAAAACTTAATGTGATTTTCATAACTATTGTAAAAATTCGAACAGTTTCCTGTGATCATGATAAGGAGTATATCAAGCATCTAATACTCATGTACGCTTCATTCATCACGGCAAAATATCGCTGATTCAGGAACGCCGTAGTGACGTACTTGACTTTTGTGGCAAATGTAAGTTATTCATATCGTGAAGCTAAGAAATTAAAATACAGAAACTTGTGCTAATGAATACGTAAGTTTAAATCGAGGGGAAAGAAAGGTACATAATCCTTGTACATTGCCACGAGGGGATTTACATGTTTAGTGGGTTTTACATCGTTACAGCTACGTTACTGGAAACGAGTTTAGGAAAATTGCGCCTTCGGGAACACGAGGATCCTTAAATTGAGCTTTTCCAGAGCATACATATGCATGGCGGCAGATTACGACGGCGATCTGTTCGCCGAGGCGGCTCTTTGGCGAGCTCTCCACGTATGTCGGAGTCCACATCGCGTCTGGCCAATGTTACACATTAATGGCCTTGTTAGCGGAAACAGGCTCTTGCGCGGACTGGCGTTTGCAATTTTCTACTAATGACCTCATGCGACTGTGAAGGACTACGCTGAGCAAGAACCTAACCATTTTTTGTTTTGTTTTAAATATGACCCCTCTCTTTTTGTTGCTATCTCTAAAGTATTAAAAACAATATTTTTTATTATGCTTAGTTATCAAGACTTTAAAAAAAATGTCAACAGGTTTTCTTCGTATGTAAAAAAAAAAAAAAAAAATGGAATGAACGCCATTTACAATTTTTCTAAATTGGCAGCAATAATTATTTAAATTCACAGTTCCTGAAATCACTAATTTCTTTTGAAAGAATGTAATGTATGTTCTTTCACGAACTGTATGCATTATGGGCGGTATATCAAACAAGTATGAGTGATGGAGTATATAAGAGAAAAAGCTTTAATTTTTTAATGCTTGGAGGCAGGGCTGCATATTCGGTAACAAGTGTTCATGTTATATCGACAGTTATCATACTACACGATTATCTCTCTTTATAGAAATTGGTTGCGTGAGCGGTTTTTAATAATATAACACATTATCTATGTTCAGGAGTCTATGTACCCATTTTTTGTTTGGTACGGAAAAGTTCTAGTGATTTAGTGGGCAATGACGAGGATTATAACTTTCAATCAACGATGAAGTTATTTTACTGATCGATGACATCGTTAATGTATACGAGACCTACAAGAAATTCAAATTGTCTGCAAATTAGCAGCCTTAATGCAGCAAAGTGCTCAATGACTGATCTAAGGTCGGTTAGAAGGCTCCTACCTGACTCGTTAACGCCACAATACACCACTGAATGCACAATTAGATCACTCGCATCGAATATAACGGTTCATTTAAGAGATAGTATTTATAGCACATGCGGATTATTCTTCACCAAAGATCGGTATCAGCAAGAAATTTTTTACTGTAATTGCTTTTTTTTAAAAAAATGCGACTTTAACATACTTAAAACATAACATAGAAAATTTTTTCATACGAATCTACCTGAAAGCATAGAAAATTGGTCAGTTCATCCCTGGGAAATGACCTCAAATCCCAGTGGATCCATCCATCTCGCCTCCTGTGGCAGCATCAGGAAAAACTCGAGGAAGCTGCTTTACACCGCGACACAATCTCTTACGGTGCCATTTGGAAACATCCAAACATTTTATTTTCTTCTTCTCTTCGATATTGGCCATCTAAGGACCACGAAAAGTAATCCCATCCATTCATTTCGATCTTTCTGTTCTTAACTTTCAATAATTTTTCATACTTTCTTCCGTCCATATGTTATTACATTTCCTTTTCTCCTTCTCCTGGAAACCCTAGAAATTATGAATCAATCTCCTGGAAGTTGCTCTAACTTGTATTAAATCTTCTGTTATTCCGATTTTAGCCATATCTTTTTTTTACTCCTTGGATCCACTGGTTGCTTTCTTACTCTTGTAAACATGGTTGAAAATTCTTTTTGTAAGTCTGTTGTTATCCATTCTCATTATGTGACCAAAAAACTGACTCTCCTCTTTCTGATCGTGTCTAATATCCTTTCAATTTCTTTGTATAGATCTTTATTCCTCCGGTGTCTAAACTTACCATTTTCAATTTTTAGTGCTCCCCAAAATTTTCTCAAGATTTTCTCCTTTATTTTATTTTATTTTAAAACACCCAGGTAGTGTGGCGCATCAGAACAGTATTGGACATGGCGGAAGAAAAATCTAAAAATATATCATGAATGATTGGGTTCTGTCAGTTCCCGAAAAATAACAACCTTGTATGCATTAATTAGAAATCACTCATGATAAAATATAAATTAAGAAGGTTAGATCAACTAATTATCGAGCATAAGTTAAGTTAGAGCGAAATTTCTATTTTTAAATTAAAAACGAACATTTCTAGTTTTACTTTGCTGAAACCGTAATCAGCTAATTTTTCAGTTTTGTCGATAGTTGGAAAAATATATGGAGTTTCCTGTTCCTCACTCGTAGATGGTAATAGATATCAATTTAACCAAACTGATTCCAGATTATATGCAATTTAGGTTGAAACAGGCAGGAAATATTGCTCATATCTGCAAGAAAGTTTTCTTCTTATTTTCGAAATCAGTAATTAGAATGGAATTTCTTTTAAGGCGCACGCATATAATTTGTCAGCAACCGTGAAAAGCTACAGGTAATTAGCAACTAAAGCAAAAATATCAGTTAAATTACATCTCCCATCTGCTAATACTTCTCCAGGAAACACAAGCGGCCTTTACAGACAATGTCTATCTTCATGTCTTGTTTTTTGTTTATTGCATTTCGCCTCGTCAATATCGCGATTAATATGAGACGGTAAAGGACTGGGGTCAAGGAATGGAAAGGAAATCGGCAATGGTATTTTGAAGGAACCATCCAGGTATTGGGGAAACCAAGGGAAACTCTAATCTTGTGAATGACCATATCGTGCCGTCAGACTAGGTTTTCAGAGTATGGTTGCTCTTGGAGGGGGGACCTCTGGCGAGGACGGGCAGAGGGCCAGAGGCGGTGGTCACGGAGAGATGTTTTTCGAGACTGCGAGATGGGATTCAGCTGCCAGAAACTGTTGATTGTACTGTTCTCAGGCATTTACCACGTGTAGAGTTTATTTGTGGTAATTCTGCACTACTAATGAAATAAAGAAGGTGAACTGTCGTTACTCTATGGTCATTTCACTGCCTTTTCATGAGTAAACTAGTACCTTAATTGTTGAATGCAGGAAATAACAGCGTCAGTTGAAACTGTCGGCTGACGGCTGAGTTGAGCCTTGTTTGTATCGATGATCGTATGAAGGCAATTTGACCTCTCAATTCATCGGCGAGGCCCTGCAGTGGACTCAACTGCGGCGTTACCGTTGCAGTCTGGATGACCCGGCCTGGATTCGAAACTGCGCCTTCCCGAATGCGAGACCAATACGCTCTGTTTCTTCAAGTGACTGCTGTTCCAGACTATCGAAAATCCTGTTTCAAACTAAACCTCCAGCACGTAAAACCGACTCAAGCCTTTGCTGTAGTGGGAACATTGTACCGACTCTTCCCCTCGTCGAAGGTATCGTTGCGTCTGTGTTTTTTCTTTCTTTGGGGGGCTGGAAGAAACAGATTTTCTTATTGTCTTGACAAATCCCACCAACGGTTGTAATATTTCAGCTAGTCACGAAATTCTAGTAAATTTTCTGCATCAGTTCCCGTCAAAACACACAGGCGGTCTGAAGTACCACCAGTCGGAAAATGCCCTACCAGTTTAGAGAGATTTCGGACAAAGGCTATAAAACACAGCGCCTAATCAGGTAAGCTGCTATTATTTTATTTGAGCAGCACTGCGCTACAGGTGTATTGCCAATAGCGCAGTCTCTGCTCAAACAAAATAAGGGACCTTCAAAGTGCACCGGTTAGGAATCTAAAGTGCAAAACCAAACAGTCTATAAATAAATATTTGAACTTGTTATCATTTAAAATTATTTGACTAATAATTAACGGCAAATTTATCACAATAAATCGTAACACATAATGTTATTCTTGCATTTTCCTATATAACTACATTATATAAACGCACAATAGTAGAAAATTGTAACCAATGTATTGAGAAATTCCATGGCACGTCTGATGTCTCCTGGCGTAGTGATGGTCAGAGAAAGTTCAGACAGCATATAGCACTTGCGACATGAAATGAGACTGTGGTCGGAAACTCATCGCTTCGAATGGATATTCAGGCTGCAGCTCCGGATATTCATGATAACTGTGCCTTCATTACTCCTTCTTGCATGTCGTAAGAACTGTTTACTAACTTACCAGTTATTTCCAAAAACTCACAGGGCTAGATAACCCTTGCTGCGTGTTTTTCGGCATTCCCTCTCCAATTTCACAGCTCAAGGAAAAATGTTTCGCACAGTCGCGTTTGCTGGTTGGTGTAAACAACGTTTCTACAGTAAAATATTCTACCTTCGATGACCCGGCATTATAAAGAATTAATGCTGTAGTAGTCTGAAGCTACTGCATACTGATGGCGTCGACTGCACTGCTAGAAGTCGGCCGCCGTGACACCTTCATCTAAAATGCTCGTCGTAGGAAACGCCATTCCAACACGTCCACGCGGTTTCCTACATGGAAAACTAGTGAAACAAAAACCACATCGGAATTAGCCACCGGAAATTCACTTTGTAAGGATATTGTTTTATTTAATTTTTATTATCTGTAGACCGAATTCATTTTGGACACACAAACAAGATGACGTACGATAGCTGCCTCGCTGCTCATAAATGATCCGCTACACAATAATCAATTCTTCTAACGTTTTCAGCTTAAAAATCATTTATTTTCACCAGTTCATTTAACCATTTATAATTAAATTATTTTACTCATTTCATAAAAAGAATCATTAGTCCTCACACTCAACTTTTTTCCATAACAACGAAAACACATTTTTTTTTTGCTAATCTTATTTACTCCTATCATTTCATACTTAGTTATTACTATGGTTGTTGTCTCACAACTTTTCCTCCCGGCTCACTCATGAACGGCATCAGCTCCTGACAATCACGTGACCTCCCGCAGTCTACACACACATTACCTTTCCTCTGCGGGTCAGTACCGACCGCAAGGTCACATTCCAGAATGTCGCCAGCCAGCCAGCCAGCCCCAGTTGTTGTCCCGCGGGCTACACGTCCAGCTCCCGCAAATGTTTTTAATTTTATAATGGAGTAGCCTGCAAAAGCGACACACTACAGTTATGGATTTAAAAAATTAATTTGTGCTACCTGCTTATTTTTTGCCATGCCTCCACTTCTCCATTCTTCATCTGTTTTCTTGCCCTCATGTTTTTAATCTATTCTGTCCCCTACCTTATCCATACTGTTCTGCTTTAATTAATACGCAGCTTTCCAGGTCTTCTTTCGATATCTTGCAGCTTCCATCATAACTTCGACTGATGCTGTGTCTAATGATCCAATAAAGCACATTATAATTCTTTTTAGCTATCCTTGAATTTTCTTTCTTGGATATTTTACCAAAAAGCTGGCTGCGTAGCCCGTTATGAATGTAAGTATGACTTCGGGATAAACTTCCATCACCGAGTCAGGGATTTGTAATCGCGTCACACCCGTTGTTGGTTAACTCGCTTGCACATGGATTGGCTTATCCAGCTGCACTTCCAAGGTGCTGCTCATGAGACTTCAGCATCTTTGTGTTAACAATCTCGCAGGGAGTTAGACGCTTCCTTTTCCCTCTATAAATCGTAAAATTTGTTTTAATTTGCCGTGACTTTTTACTTTATTTCAGAGCAATACTAACCGAAATAAGTCAATGCCTTTTCTCAGATTGGTTTGCATTTCTCATTCGAGTCCCGTATCCAAAAAAATGAGCTCACAAGCTGTTCCTTGCGAGCAATCATTAGTCAGTACTCCGTTAGTTGATTTGTTTGTACATCTCATTAAAACCGGTAATACCTGGCTCGAGTTCCGTATCCCAGATAATAGGCTTACAAATTAGTCCCGGTGAGCAGTTACTAGTTAAGACCACACGGATTTACTGATTACTATCGAAAATGAGAATATTCTGCCTCATTAACAACGGAAATGTGATTTTATTTCTTTTCACTAGAAACATTTTATCACCGCTACTAATGTTTTGAAATAAATGTTTGTTGATGTATGAGTAGAGTCGTTGACAAAACTGGAATGTCAAATGTTTTCTGAGCGTCCTACTGCCCAGCCAGAGTTCATCAGAATATTTTGAGTAAAAAGTTTTAAATCATGCTCGGAAGGCAGGGGCAGATGCAGGATTTTGGTTTGGATGGGGGCCTTGAGTGGACTTTTGGTTTTGGGGGGAGCGGCTTGAGTCGAGCAAGGGTAGTCTTTATATAGTCTCCTTGGAATGCTGCTCTCTAGCCCCACCCCCTTGGATCCGCCTCTGCTTGAAGGTATAATTTAGTATACTTTAAAAAATTTAAAAGCAGCCTTACGCTACGCGTAAATTCATATATAGCGTATAATGGGACGTATATTAAGAATGATCGCTAATCGAAAAATTTCTGGCGTTGTTATTGTAGCAGCTTGATTAACGAAAAATATTGTATTGTCAATTCACTCTGGCGCTAGTGTTCCAGTTATATGTTAGTACTGGCTGTAAACCATTCACTACGACGTGATGAGCCGCAACGCGTGGTTTACTATTCAAAAGCAGAAGCAGAGTCAGCACCGAGCCACAATCTTGCCAAGTGTTAACGGGCGGAGCACTTTAGCAGATTATTCCAGCCGCAAAGCGGACAAGAGTAGAGCTGATCTGCACCCAGACCGAACAACTCTTATAGGCTATCAACTATTCTAAAATCGACTGTTGGATGTAACACAAAATGCAGCAAGTGAGTAGCATTCTGTTACAGAGGAGTGAGATCAACTCCTGATAAACCTGTGCGGCAGATTAGAGCTTCACAGAGTACACCATGACGACGTTACACACAAAAAGGATTATAATCGACTATGAATTATTTTCATTCAATTAACAGCGAGATCCATTTTACGCTAGCAAATTTTTCCTTACCGTTAAAAGAAAAATCCAAAGGATAGCGTGCCTTTATATCGTGTAAATAAAGCGTTTCTAATAGCACTGAAGACGATTCAGAAAAGTAAGTAACATTAAAAGAGGAATTTAATGCATTGTAATACAAATAACAACAATGTTTAAGGTGAACAATTATTTTTTTGGGAGGGGGGGGGGCTTCTCTTTAACATCGTAATAAGCGGTAGTGCTGTGTAATGAAGTTTGTTTTTATTAAAGGATCGAATAACGATTGTGAAACTTGTACTAAGTGGAAACTTTTCATTTTTACGAAGAACAGAAAGAAACCCAGAGGTTAATATTTCATTTCTTCTTCTCGTAAAATTAAAGTATGGTAATAACGAAGCAACAGAAACTTTGAATCCTTTACTTTCTTCTAAACAGTGATATCAATCTGCGCCAGAAAAAATTTTCTTTCCATTAAAAGAAAAATTCAAAGGATAAAATGCCACATATATTTGCAGCTGTTTCTTGGTGTTTCCCTAGTCATTATTGTCGAAAACCTGTATTGTTCCATTTACAGAACGCTGTCAACAGAACCACGAAAGACAGTATACTCACATTTAATTCTACTAACTCATGCAGTATTCTGATACTTCTACTTGCATTATTGAAATGAAGGATTATCAATGAAAAAAGTCCTCATTTCTACGCTACTAATTTCAAAATATATCTTTAAATTTTAACATTATAACAAACTTTTTAATCTGCAGCATCAATCAAATCAAACTAACAGTTCAGGGACGATATTCTATAAAATAAAGCTAAAGATTAATAAAGAGGATATTTATGAAAATCTCTGTTGCTTCATCGCAGATAATGCATAACGAATTCTGAGTGGTAGGTACAAGGTTAGCATTGAAGTAAAAAACAAGATACTTGGCACGACTTAGATACGGGCTTAAACACTATCGGTGAAATAGGATTGATACTAATCATTGTGCAAATTTTGTTTTATTATTATTTGTTCGAACAATAAGATATTTCTCAGTATGTAAATTACAAAATTGCAAGTCTAACTTTTAGCAGAGACATTCAGATTCGCATCAGAACTTTATCAGGCTTCAGTAATTCCTTGTTTCTACCGTCATAAAATTGCGTACTACATGTTGATTATCTGGGTGCCTTCACTGCCTACGAAAAGAATGTAGATTCCGAATGGGTAACTGACCTATCATATGGAAAAATATTAAAGAATTTAACAAGAAATTCAGGGATTAACTTTTAACAGTAATTTCTACCGTGTCATTTTAATGACTCGTTCCGCCTGTCTTGCAACCTGCTCTGTGGAGAACGATTCCCGAAGCTAGATGTCAGCCTGCGCCATTGAGGAGTCCTCTCTTTCGTTTCACCACATGTTTATCTCCCCCACTCACCTTTCCAGTCCATCGCACCGCACTCCCTCCCTCACCACTACAAGCCACAGTTTTCCTTTTCGACTTAAGAGGATGGTTGCTTGTTTGCTAACACTTGTCTACTTTTTATTTTTGTGTTGTTAAGATTTCAGTCTTCTAGAAAATTTAGTGGCTGTAGACAACCCTGTATTTCCTAGCAACAGAAGTTTCCACCTCGCAGTGACGCAAGCACTGGCAACTCCGTGTTCCAAATTACTTTTCGTCTCCGTCTTGACTATCATTGAACTGCTTGGTTCTAACAATTATGTAACTAGTTGATCACTCTTTCAAGTTTCAACAAGTTTTAAAGAAACGATCAATAATGTAAAAACTAGTTAAAAAATAAACTTAAAAACAAAACAGAGTTTAATCAGTGAGTTGAAGACAATTGTTAGCAGGCTACCTTCAGGGAAGTAATAATTCTATATTGAGAAATGGTCAGTTTAAAACGAAGGTTTTATGTACTTTTGTAATTTCAAAACAGTCCAGAATTCAAAGCAAATTACTGCAATAATGCAATGCATGTGAGATATTAGCAATCCGAACGGCAGTACAACAAAAGAATATTATCTAAAACAAGATATAAACCTTATATCCGGATTATATACGTTATAACCCTTACCCTGGGCTATCAATACGGGTTACAATTTATCAAAGCTTCCCAAAGAAACGACTCCTCTTTCTTACATTTGTGTACAGCTGTCAAGAGTTTTCATTCGATGAAAGCCAGTCTCAAGCAATTTTAATTATTTTCTTTTACCTTATTATATCATTTTAATCGCTTGCGGGCAGGACGAGGAAATCTTACGCCTTCTTTTAGGTTTATATGATGTATAATGCTAGTTCTCCGGTGATAATTCCAAATCTCCTTCTTCCTTTCTCTTATAATCTAAAAGAAAATGTTTATACTATCATGTCTTGCTTCTTATTCTCTTACTTCAAAACATCCATCAATTAAGTTCCGTCCAACAACTTTTCAAATTATACATAGAGAACACAACATTATTTCACACCTTCGCGTACTTCGTAACAAATTAATTGCAACTCTAACATATGTACGACTGCTTCTTCCGTCGCCGTAAAATTTCTATACAATTCAAACAGTTTTGTCTCTTATAGTCCAAGTAATTATTTTATAACTTATGCAGCTTCCATCCAGGCTGTAACTGCATTAACAAGCAATCGTATTATTTTCTCATTGACAGCTGATCTAGTCTGTTAAAAATGCTTTATTTACACAAACATTCTTACAAAACATGATTATTTGCGTTTTTACAGCAGATTATCCCAGGCCTACAGATTTAAAATGTTAATCTCTGGAAGGTGGAACCATAAGTGTTTTGATTCTTATTGCGTAGTTCAAATTTTTCCAACGCGTCAGACTGCAAATAACGTGGTTCCATCGCTCATAACAATACGACACAGATCTTGAGGAAATAATAAATCTCAGTTTTGTTCGCTTTCTGATGAATCACGAAATTAAAGAATGAAGATTCAAAATGTTCGTAAATATCTTTGGTTGCGACGTTGGTTTCCAGAATCTTTTAACTACTCTTTGGGTCATCAGGATTTCTAACATCGTTGCAGTTCATTATTAGAATATTGAATGCTTCTAGATTGTATTAGGTTTTTAATATTTTTTTCACTTCTGTTACACGTTACAAGCATGAAAAGTTGTGCAACAAGCAGGGATATGGGAATCTTTTGCTGATATAGACAGACTAAGTAAAGCCCCTTACACGGGCAGCGTGGGTGTCTAATGAAATTTTTTTAAAGTGTATTTCGGTAACCAACTCACAAATTATTATTATACATATAGAAAATCACCTTCTTTATAATGAAATCCTGATCTGCCCTCCGGTTTTTCGCTATTTCTTCCACAGCAGGCAATGAGAGGTAAACAGAATACAATAATTAAAGCAGTAAGAAAAAGGACCTCGCATCTCTGACTGACATTATAATATTTTTTATCTCGCCCTCCTTGTTTGTACTATTTGCAATTAATTCCACAAAGCAGGTCAAAAATGACAAAAAATATTGTTATGAAAAAGTTTCTAAGGAAAGCATTGTATCAAAAAGAAAAACAATAAAATTTTTGTTTGATATGTTTCATGATTTATTATGTTTTTTTGTGTAAACATTCTCTGGGTTTTTAATAACTTTTATGATTTATTAACTTCCGTCGAAAAATTCTTATGTTGTGACCTGCTTCTAGTAACTGCTGCAGATAAAAAGATCGTCAATATCAGATGCTCTTCTGTTTACATGAATTTATACATTTAACTGTTGCAAATAAGCAAACAGCAACAAGTAACTTTAAATGAACATCGTATAAAACATTACATCACGTTATAATGTTTTTCATCTCTGAACTTGATATTTGTGTGCCGTTATTTCCTCGACGGAGTGAAGTTTGTGTAAGAAGCTTACAGAAAGAAGAGAGAGGCTGGTAGGTCATATGTTTTTTTTTTTCTTTTTAACTTATGGCTTTACGCCTCGTCGACGGCTAAGGTCATTAGAGGCGGGATGGGACTGGGCACAAGGAACGGAGAGGAATTCTGCCATGGCCTTTTTGAAGGAAGCATCTCGGTATTCACCTGATTTGGGGAAACCATGGAAAACCCAAATCTGGATGCCCGGAGGGAAATCCAGAGATGAAGAGGGTAGCACATGCTAGGAAGGGATGGAGGATTGCACCAAACCAGTCAAAAGACTGATAACAGCAAAAAAAAAAAAAAAACCTCAACATCGCAGTTACACTTCCTTTTAACATAAAGTGCAAATAAAATAAAATGCAGTTATTTATTTGAAATTTCCTGGTTAGCAAGTCAGCGCTGTAGTGGCAGCCAGTGTATAAACCACAACGGGCATTGTCGAGACTCGCCGGTCTATTCAGTCCACGTCCACACGCAGGCACAATGCATTTTAATGAAGTGAATAGCTACAATTTTAATGTGGATGGTATGCAGGGATACAACACATTTTCTTTCCACGTATCGTAATTGATAACATTTCCAGCGGGGACGAGCCTGGGAGACAGCCAGGCATGATCTCATTTGGCTGGCAGCGCTGTGCGGCCGACACGAAAGAGACCCGGCACTGGGTTGTGTACCACACTACACAAGGAGAAGCCAACCGCAGGCTCCCGCACGGAGTCCTCTTCTCTGCTGCTCCGTAACACGTTAATTTGATATAAATCTTCCTTTGTGCGTTCTAACTCCATTTCATTTCCTTTAGATCCTTCACTTCCCTTTAGGGAGGAGAGTAAACGTAATGGAAACGACAATACCACGCGTTCCCCGCGATGTCGATACGGACCAGTACCAAACTTCTGCTTCAAGCACACTCACATGCAGTGTGCGCATCTACGTAAAACAAAACATTGAAATACAAATAAACAATTAAATAGGCCTACTGATAATCAAGATGCCACATTCGATCACTGAAATTTGTAAATCTGAAAGAGATTTCATGAGACGTGTTTGTATTATCATAAGCAAATTATTTATTACATATACATGTGACCGAGCATGGTGGACGAGCGGGGAAGTAAAAAGATATTTGGGAATTGTAATTTCAAAGTTGGCTTATATTACTCCATATTTGGTTTTGACCGGCCCATATGAATAAGGATATAATATCATAGTGTCGCATAATTAATACTTCGAATTAATAAGGCTACACATTGAGGTGACTATTTTGTAGTTTGATCCTGACAAGATATACAAACAGTTTGTTATGACTCATGGAAGGATTAGATTTGATCCCCAGCTTAAATGGCCGAAGTGCAATGTATATACTAGACATCCCTAAATGGATAGTATAAAATTCGCACAGTTAAATGCTAGACGGAGCAAACTGGTCCTCCATGAGTTGAGAAAATTAGCAGAAGAAAACAGCTGGGATGTGTTATGCCTACAAGAACCACATTCAAATAGAGGATTGATACCGTATATGCCAGTGTCAGCGCAAATTATAGCAGACGGGGAACATCCCATGACGGGTATAATAGTCTTAAATAGGAGCATAACAACAACGAAAATCGCACAATTCTGTGATGATCACACGACATGTGTAGAAATCAGCACAGGATGGTGTAACGTGATTGTGGTATCTATGTACTTCCAGTATAAAGATCCAATAGCTCCGTACCTAAATAAAATTAGAGATATACTCAATAGCCTGGGGAATCAGAAAATAATCATAGCAGCTGATGCAAATGCACGGTCAGTACTTTCGTACAGTGTCCAAACTAACGAGAGAGGAGAGGATTTGATGGAGCTGATTCACGAATTACATCTGCAAGTAAGAAATAGACCATACAATCCTCCTACTTTCAATGATAGATGGGGGGCCACATCCAATATAGATGTAACGCTCACCAGCGAACATGTGGGGAACATACTACAAAACTGGAGAGTTCTAGACAACCAAACCACGAGTGATCATAATATAATTCTATATGACCTTTCCAGGGATGTAACCGGTACAATATAAAGAGAGCGGCGTGGTCTAGACTACGGGAGGGCTTCCGAACACCAGTGGGACTAATGGAGGGGAATGACGTAGATTATATTGCGAGGGGGCTGACCAAATCGATTCAAACAGCAATGAAGGGCAGTATTCCAATGGCGAAAATTAAAATGGTGAGGGATATATCATGGAACGAACGGCTGTATAGACTAAGATCAAACGTGCGAAAGGCGAGAAGGGAATACCAACGCTGCCTTGTGGCGGCTGACAGGTATATCCTTCTCAACAGATACAGAGAGAGAAAAGAAGCTTTTAAGCAACAATTGCTTCTGACGAAAACTCAAAGTTGGGAGGCATATGTTAGAGCTAATCTTAGGTCAGACCCTGGGGAATACCATACAAAGTAGTTGCAGGTAAAATTAGACCACCAACAACTTTGGCTACCGTGAGTAATGAGGATGGGACCATGACAACGAATTGGACCACAAGGCCGAGGTACTATTGCATCAACTATTACCTGACGACGTAGAAGACAATGAAAGCGATACCCTTAGAAAAATGCGCAGTGATCAATTACAGTTGTATACAGTCACATCGGAAGGGGAAAACATAACAATAGATGAGGTGATCAGAGCCATAAACAGTATGGCGAAACATAAAGCCCCAGGTCCGGACGGAATTGTGGCTGAAGTTTTGCAGGCTCTGGTGGTTCAGTTAGCTCCTTCCTTATGTAACTTACTAAACAAATGTCTGCTGCAAGGCAGAGTTCCCAACGCGTGGAAACAAAGTGAAGTGGTAATACTAACCAAAGGGGGTGACAGGGATCTGGCCAATCCAAAATCTTATCGGCCGATCTGCCTGCTCAATGTGCTGGGAAAGGTTCAAGAAAAAGTACTGATCGCTAAATTACAACATCACAGAAGTAATATGGGTATGAACATGAACCAATACGGCTTCAGAGCAGGGAGGTCGACCGAAGATGCAATTAACAGAGTGGTAGACTTAGTTAAAAGCAGTTGTAAGAAATGTGTTATAGGAATTTTTGTTGATATTTGTGGCGCTTTTGATAATCTTTGGTGGCCGATATTGTTCCGGCGCCTAAGAGAATTGAAGTGTCCAAGCAGTCTTTATAACACGCTGAGGGACTATTGTAAAAATCGTTATACCACACTGAGATGCCCACGAGGGAAGGTAGATAAACATCTGACTAAGGGATGCCCTCAGGGGTCGGTCAGTGGACCAGTTTTTTGGGACATAGTTTTCGAAGAAGTGATTAATCTACTGGAGGGGCTGGATGGCTTACTGGGACTGGTTGCCTATGCAGACGACTTGCTGTTGCTGATTGAGGGTCGGTCCAGACAAGCTATAGAGAATATAGCTAAAGTGGTGATCGAAAAACTCCAAGCATGGTGCTCAGAGGCAAAGGTTAGTCTCGCGCCAAAGAAAACTCAGATTTTTTAATTTTTTTTAATTTAATTTAATTGCAATGGAGCACAGGCTCCGGTGGCAATTTCCCTACACACCCATCTTTCCACTATCCTGCACCCACCTACATTTGCCCTCTACAAATTTTAACTTTAAATTCCTTCAAAGTTTTCGGTAAATTATTCATCATTTCTCTTGGTAACTCATTCCAATCCCTGACACCCTTACCTAAAAAAGAGAATCTTCCCACACCCTTGTACCTGAAATCGAGTGCCAGCTTTGGTCATGGTCATCTTTTCCCTTCCATGCACTATTTTTCATACCTATTCCAATATCTTTCCATGCCTCATCACCAGTATATGCCCTGTACACTCCCATGACCCTCCTCATCCTCCTCCTGTCTTGCAATGAATCCCATTCCAGATCCTTTATCATATCCGTCACTGATTGCATTCTGCGATAATTTCCAGAAACAAATCTAGCAGCCCTTCTTTGCACCCTCTCCAACTCCTGTATTTGATACGTAAAATGAGGGTCCCATACTACACTACCATATTCGAGCAATGGTCTGACCAAAGTTTTGTAACCCAATTCCTTGACTTCTCTCGTACATCCCCTTATAACTCTCTCCAACAAGTGCAGAACTTTGAAACCTTTTCCTACCACCTGTCCTATGTGTCCTGCCCAGTTAAGTTTGTTATCAAAAGTAATTCCAAGATATTTGCATTTCAAGTCTTCAGCAAGCAATTCTTTCCCCACCTTATATTCATAATTAACCTTTTGTTTTTTATTTGTGTATCTAATAAGCTGACTCTTCTTTGCATTTATCTTCATTCCATGTTTACCAACCCAATTAGATATCCTGTCCAGATCACCCTGCAACTGTTTACAATCCTCTATCGTTTTGATTCTTTTATACAGCATTATATCATCTGCAAACAATCTAATTTCAGATAGTAAACAATCAACACAATTATTCATTAGAATAATGAATAGCAATGGTCCCAATACGCTACCCTGTGGCACACCCATTTTTACTTCCACTTCTTTTGATACTACATTTCCTACCCTAACTTTCTGTTTTCTACCTTTTAAAAATTCTTCTACCCAGCAAATGACTTTCTTATCCACTCCAATGGTTTTTACCTTATTTACTACCATTTTATGGCTTACTCTGTCAAACGCCTTAGACAGATCTGGTGCTATACTATCAATTTGGCCTCCCTTGTCCATTTCATCTGAAATATCATGCATATATCCCACCAACTGAGATTCGCATGAATATCCTTGCCTGAAACGATGTTGCCTGCTTGAAAACCAGTTACGTTCCTCACATATATTTCGGATGTGGTTGCATATCAATCTTTCCATTAATTTACCTACCGGTATTCAAGGGAAAGCTGGAACGTAACCCTACTATCAAAATGAATAACATGAACATAAAAAGAACACGGACAACCAAATATCTTGGCGTCACCCTGGATGAGTCTCTGAACTTTGCATCACATATTACTGAGACGTGCGAAAGGGCTAAGGCTGTGCTTAACAAATTTATCAGTATGGGCCAAAGAAGATTTCACGGACAAGAGTAAACAGTATTCTTCAGAAACTTTCGGGAGCCGGAAGTTTTGTCCCGATGTGTCGGTCGATCCTGTCCTACTGGAAATCCAGAAGGGCATGGCTGGCAGACTATCCCGGGATGATGGTGGTGGGTAGATTAGTGTTGATAGAGTAGTATAGGTTTCAAGTTAGATTAGAATAGACGTAGTATATAATTTTTTTCTAACATAAAAACGGATAAGGCCTTATAGGGGAAAAGTAGATTATAATACCAGAGGTGATTATTGCAAAAAAAAAAAAGGATTTTTTTTTTCAAATTTATAACTATTAAATTAAGTAATACTACCATTGTTAAAACGGTACCAAGCCTACTACAGGCCTGAGTCAGAACGATGGCGTGGCAGAATGAGCAAACGTCAGCATACCACTTACAGCAAACAAAGCGCTTCTACCACGGCCAAAACAGTCTTGTTTGTAATTTAGAGGGAATGATCATTGACTTTTGCACAAATACACGTTGAATCATAACAATATTTGGGAGTTAATTTCCATATTAATGGTAAGCCAGGATGCTGCAAATTTGAACTGGCTCAGGACTGTAGTGGCTGAGAACATATAATTAAGTGAATGTTACTTATAAGCAATTGTTATTACCCAGTAATCCGGTATAACTAAATGATAAATTACAGAAAGATATGTACAAACTGGGTTAACTGCAACTAACTGAATAATGGGATACTCTAAGAATAACTGTAATATTTCAATAAAACCACTAGCACTATAACAACAATGAGCGATATTTGTGATTCAATATAACATTAAAATTTGCAGTAGCAGCTGTAACTGTTATTACTGTAAGCAAGACCAAATGTATTATTATATTATTAATTAGACAGAAAGTCAAAGTGTAACGGAACTGTATGCCAAATTTCTTGCATGTAAATATTTTGTACAAATCTCAAAACACTATGTAATCAACAATGTAAAAATTAATACGTAGGGTCTATTTTAGTCACTAAGATATTAGGCTGTATAAATGAAGGGTATAAAAAAAAAAAAAAAAGTTTCATTCTTTGCTCGGGATAACTGAATATGATACGAATATGATGGATGCAACTAAGGTAATTACCATGACACCCTTGTTATAGTTGATTATTTTTGATAACTAATAGGTTAAACGAATTGTAAAATGCAATTTATCTCAACACAGCTCAGAAATTATTCATTACTTGCTGATGCCCACGACTTCGTTCGTGATTGTAAAGAATTTTGATTGAGAGCTACCGACATGTGACCACCATAGTGCACGATGGAGACTCGAGGCTAATACCACATACGAACACCAGTGATCTGCGCACGATATTTATGGCTGCAAAGTGAAATATATGGACTCACATGGTTTGATCGAAATATAAATTACCCTCCGTAGACCAATTTCAACCATCATATCTCCCACACAATGATTGCTCCTGATATGAAACCACCATGGTGCAAGGTGGGTGACTTGAGATTAATACCAGACACAATCACCATGTACTGCACTGGGTAGTTTTGGCTGTAGAGAGAAATATAGGGACACACATGTATATTTTTTATCGGATCCACCACTTTCAACCACCATACCTCCCACGCCCCCATAGGTACCGACATATAACCACCATAGTGCACGATGGATGACTCGATGCCACTATTACACAAAACAACCAGTGGTCTGCGCTATATAGCTGTGGCAGCAAAGTGAAATATACGGACACATTTGCCTTTGGTCGAAATACGAAATTATCCTTGATAGACCAATTTCAACCACCATATCTCCCACATCCCCAATGTTACTAAAATTCGGCCAACATTGTGCATGATCGGTGAATGTATGCTACTACCACACACAAACATCAGTGATCTGCACTGGATACTTTTGGCTAAAAAGTAATACATAGGGACACACATGTCTTTGGTCGAAATGCGAAAGTGCCCCAGGTCGACCACTCTTCACGACCATATTTCCAACTCCCCCATAGCTACCGACATGCATCCACCTTAGTGCACAATGAGAGACTCGATGCTAACACCACACTCAAACACCAATGATCTATGCTGTGTAGTTGTGACAGGAAATCGAAAGATTATCCAAGCTGATATCAAAAAGTTATGAAACAGGATAAATAGTGTAATGGAAAAGGAAGGCGATGTCGACATTGATGACTTAGGAGATCCTGTTTTAAGGACAAAATTTAATAAAGCTCTGAATGACTTGAAAGCAAATAAGGCAGTTGGAATTCATGAGATCCCTGCAGAACTTCTTAAATCCCTAGGAGAGGAAGGAATCGAAAGATTATTCAAGCTAATATCAAAAAGTTATGAAACAGGAGTAATTCCAACTGATTTTAATAAAAATATCATCTTCACACTTCCGAAGAAAGCACAAGCCGACAAATATGAGAATTATCGCACAATTGGTCTAACACCACATTCTTCAAAATTACTCACCAGAATAATATACAGAAGGATGAAAAGGGTAGTAGAAGAGATAGTAGGTGAAGATCAGTTTGGGTTTAGGAAAAATCGCGGTACAAGGGAAGCAATTCTGTCTTTAAGATTAATACTTGAAGGGCGGATCAAGAAAAACAAAGATACTTTTATGGCATTTGTTGATTTAGAAAAAGCTTTTGATAATGTTAGGTGGGACAAGATGTTCAAAATTCTAAAGAAGTCAGGTCTAAAGTATCGAGATAGAAGAATAATTTGTAAACTATATAAGAATCAAGGGGCTGTAATAAAAGTAGAGAATCATGAGGGGCTTGCATCAGTTAAAAAGGGTGTGAGACAAGGTTGTAGTCTATCCCCGTTAATATTCAACTTGTATGTAGAAGAAGCAATAAAGAAAGTCAAAGAAAAATTGTCATGTAGCGTAAGTGTTCAAGGAGAAAAAATCAGTATGCTCCGATTTGCTGATGACATTGTCTTGTTAGCAGAAAGGGCCGAGGATATTGAGAAGTTACGGAATGGCATGAACAAAATACTGAAGGAAGATTTTGGACTGAATATAAATCAAAGCAAGACTAAAATGATGAAATGTAGCAGAAATGATACCAATCACAGTAGATTAAATATCAGAATAGGGTCGGACGTAATAAGAGAAGTTACTTGGAAAACAAAATTATAACCGATGGCCGAAGCAATAATGATGTTAAAACCAGAATAGCACTAGCAAAAAGATCCTTCATGAAAAAGATAAATCTTTTAGTTTCAAATATTGATCTAGGAATTAGAAAGAACTTTTTAAAACTCTATGTATGGAGCACAGCACTTTATGGTAGCGAAACATGGACTTTAGGAATACCGTAAAGAAAGAAAAAAGAGAAATATAGGGACACACAAGTCTACGGTCGAAATATGAGGAAGCCCTACATCGACCACCTTTAACCGCCGTATCTCCCACAACCCCATAGCTAAGGGCATTCGGGCATTCGGCTAACGTTGTGCACTGGCGGCTGAAAAGTAAAAACACATCTATTGTTATATACATATATATATATATATATATATATATATAAGATAAGATTACTAACTCACCAAACGTGAATGATTTATTTTGCTTCGAAATGAATTAAGCACTAACACATCTCGCTGATGAGATACGGAACGTGAGGCCCTGACTCAGCCTTCTTGCTGATGCGGGTGAGCCGCCGCTTGTTATCTGGCGGCATCTCCTCAACACTCTCACATTGCCTCATCACTTTACAGTCCCGTTTACGGCGCAAAGTTGAATCAACCTTCGAATGCCCCTGAACTAACCGTCACATAGGTACCCAATCATTCACCTGCCATACAAGGGCTAGTTTAGAAGAGGGAGAAATATTTTAGACTTGTCAGGGTAGAAAAAAACCTGTTTAACGTTGACAAAGTTTTTAGATTTTACTGAAGTTTGTAATATTTTAAACCGGCATCACCCCTGCAGCCCGCTAAATACTGATGTGTCTGAACAGGCTGTCACAGTATCAGGCATGGTGTCTTGCGGCACCTGCTGTGTATGTTGGAGGACATCTGGTCGAATACGTTCCTGAAACTGCCCCTACGGCTGGCGTAGACTCGGCGTACGCCGGCTCGCTGCATCACAGCTTGATTTCTCGCCCCAACAGCTATGCTGTTTATCACGGTGACGTCGATGAGAAAGCAACACTCAATGAAGTCTTCACGACTAGTAAACCATAGTGATCCAAAACTCTTCTCTCAAGAATTTATTTCGATGCGTTTTGCTCCGACCAGCAGTGGAGGGAACATTGGATTCTTCAATGTAATGAAGGGGCAGGGTGAGCTCTTACCCGATTCGTCTACATCAGCAAGTTATAAAGATTTTAGTAGTTGCCCCAAGGAAGAACCAGACGTTTTAGACAACATAAAACCTTTTTATAAAGCGCACAACAAGGGCAGTAACTTAGTAGACAAGGTGGAGGACAAACAACTCGCACTACACATCACCAGGATCTATGAGATTTCGTACATCTGTGGCTGGGAGTACATACGCGAGACAAGACGCACTATAAAGGACAAGCAGTGAGAGCACATTCGGAATTGTAAATCTAATAACACGGAGAAGCCAGCTACTGCAGGCATGCAGCCACGACCAGTCGTGCAATTAACTTCTAAAACCTGAGACTGATACTATGCGAAGATCGACCGTAGCCAAGGAAGGTAAAGGAGGCACTGCAGATCGTCAAACGTCCTGATAATATAAATGCTCTAGTGCGAATGGAACAGGGCACGCGCCGCTCCTCACCACCGTTTTCCATCCCCCACCGTGCCATGACATGACTCACCCTGCCAAAAATCACGTAACGGGTCGGACATCTCGACTGGACATGCTTGCGCCACAGCCCTGGCGGCTTTATCAGCGCTAGGAACCGTCATCGGGGGTACCCGAGCAGAGCCCATAAACCCCGTCGAGAACCAAACCAGAACTACCCTGCCACTTCACCACGCCCCCGCCGCGGAATTGGGCCCTTCAAAATCATCCATCATTAAGCAGGAATGGTGAGGCAAGGAGCATTTTGCCACCCATTCAGGGTGCCCACGCGGAGCAGCGCGTATGCAGCGCCCACCACGAACCAGGCCGAAGACCCTTCCATATGCTGGCCGTATAGCATAAGCCTCTCTGTGCTTCCCACACGCACACCCGGCCCCGCAGGGCAAGGCGGAAGCCGCAGCGACCGAGTGCCGCGCACGAGTGCCCCATCGCACCCTCCACTATGCCAACCGACTGCGCAAGGCGTCACTGAATAACGCGGCTTCCTGCACTAGGGCGCGCTCCCAGTGCGCTTTCCATCAAACCCAACCGACACGGAAACATCATTGTAGGAGCACAGCTTCCCACGCACTATGAGAGACGGCTCCCACCAACAGGGATGCTACCCCTGAGCACCAAGCTCCACGCAAAGAGTGGCAAGCCACCTCGACGCGGCACCCAGTGCATTGGTACTTATCCCTTCATTCGACTCCGGGGATTATGCTGCACTGGCAGCAGAGGTGCACTAAGCGTATGGGGGGCTTGGTCTTCGTTCACCGGGACACCCCCAACACTATAGCACTCAGGGCAAGCTTGCTTATCGACTTGAGCTGTGGCCAACACCATAGTGCACCAAGATGCAGCTTGACTACCCAAAAGCCTTCCGTCCGGCAGGGTACGCGATCTCCACTGAGGCCCCAGCCCGAAGACCAGGAGCGACGGGGCTGTGGACGCCGGGGATGAATCTCGGGGACGGTAGAGACGGCAACAGCACGCCTCCTACCACCGCCCCCTACAGGGACCCAATTCCGACGCCCAGCAATATCCCCTCTGTTGGTAGACGCAACAAGTATAAGACCGATACCAGCAGGTTTCAAAATTTGTCAGTCATCACATATCAGAAGGGGCATTATAACAGACACCTCCAGCTCAATCAACCTGCCACATCCCTACAGAAGGAGAAAAATTTCCCCCAACGCCTTAACTTGCAGAAGGTCTGAACTCTCCAGAGTCTCCTAGACGGGCGGCGGGTCACGAATATACGAGTAACAACTAACACCGATAAGCACAGTTTCCGCCCAGGAAGTAGACTGCAGTATTTCGGTCGAAGCGTCGGTACTACAAATCACGGACGGCCAAGAAACGATTCCCTCGGAGTTTACACTAGCACCCTTATTCGTAAAGTTCTTTATCGTTCGCAAAATCGAACTTAACTTTATGTCTTTACGGTGCATCCATCACATTACGCTGAATACGACCTAATTAATCTTTCCCAAGTCCTACAGGCATCGCGTAAGCTGGTTCGGAAAGCAGGCTGGCTTTGACTTGAATGGAGCTCAGTTCAGTGGCTGGCACGTTTCTCTGACAGCTCCCCTTTGTCAGTGGCAGTTTAGTTTCTTGGTATCTGCAGAGGCAGCAACGTTTCAACTAGCCGCCCGCAGGTAAATTGTCACTGAAACATCTCTCGACGGTATTACCGACACACGGAAATTACAATACAGTTACAATAACGTGGTGTAGGTAACAAGATGAGTAACTAGTCGTTCAAATGGAAAAAAATGTTACAGTACAAATTAATTATTGATCTTGGGTGCTTATTAGTTACTTTTAGTTATTTTTATGTTGCTCTCCATGTTTCTTAAGAAAGTTTGTCGATTTTTTATTATCACCTCATTCTTATATATTGGGTACCACGTGCCTAAAGTCGCCGGTTCGAGTCTGGCCGAGGGCATGGGTGTTTATGTTTTGTGTGTGTGTGTGTTAATGTCGTTTCCGTCCTGTAGTGTCCACAGTCAGAATCTAATACAGCGTACTGTAAAAACTGATTCATTTGAACAGTCATGATCACATTGAGCTGGCTGTATGGCCTAAGTTGCCGAATGCCATTATATATATTGGGTAATTTGTTCGTACAAAAGCAGGGAAGTTTTTTTTTTACAACAGTTTCCGAGAAGGAGATAGTATACTACAGGGCTTAATCGTGAATGAAGTGGGCTGGTAAGGCAATCACTCGCTACAAGTTGTAAACAACGATAGTTGGTAGTATACTTGGCAGCGAAATAATAGATGTGCACTAACAATCGGCAGAGACGAACAAAGGCAAGGGGAGGAAAAGAAAATAACGTGAGCCACTGACAAATTAGACGCCACAACGAAGCCTACTGTTGTGTCGATAGCAGATCGAACAGTCGCACAAGAATAGCGATATGCTGTCTGTCCGCTTTTTTTGATCGCTGTGGAACCAAAACAACGTACTGCACCTAATAGATAAACTGCTTCTGTGTGACAAATGAAACTATCGATGGCTAAGCCGACGCTCAGGTCACGGGAGCTACTGCCGATCGAATCTACGACTTTTCAACGAGGAAGAAATCGGAGAGCCGCTCTTCTGATATGGTCACAATCATATTTTTCTGTCGTCAGTATCTCGACTGTTTTGACGAAATCCTCCACTTCTTCCTAACTTGTGCTAACCTCTTCATCTGGATTTGCTCATTACAACCTGCATTCTCAGATGTGTGTTTCATGTATCCTTCAACTATTTTCCACTACTAATCCAACGTATCTTAAAATGTCACTCATCATCCTGTCTCTTCTTTCTCTGTATCTCTTCCACAAGTTTCTTACCTCGCTCATCATTTCAGAAATACCTTCATATCGCATTTCATTTGTCCCCAAGCGAAAGTTATACAAAAGCACAAAAGCATGTCATAAAGGCATTGAAATAGCTTTTGATTGGGTGCTCTGGTCAAATTGCACCTGTCCGTTGCTGAACATCGACTGCGTTATGGTCATTTGCAGCCATTCATGTTCGTAATTCCATAATCGTTGAAGGTCCCAGGGTTATAAAGAACCGTATCATCCAACCCAAACTGCAGGATTGGTTTGAGCAGCGTTCTCCGCGATGTCAATGATTATGCAACTCACATCGCAGACATGAACTCCTCGGAAAATTAGAATATGTTCGACAGAACCTTTCCTGTACGAGATCCAGCTCCTATCATTACAAAACAGTTACGGACGGAGACAACATTGGTGCAAATATCTGCTGTAAGATTCTGTCTAGTATTTCAGTTGGCTCAGATAAAGCAGACCCCCACTTTGTTAGAGGAGTTTGGAGCGACTTGTGGCGTGTTGGTGTAGTTAAACCCCAGATTATGTCGGTGCCTGCGTAGCGTGAGTCTGGGGCCGCGTTGACCGGCAGATTAATGCCCACACGGCTGCGTAGTGCCGTTTGTCACCGCGACGCCACAGTGGCGCTGTCGGTCGTCGCTCACCGCCCCGTGTGTGTTTAACATTCAACAGGACACCCGCGGCAGGAACTTCACTGCACAATCCACGTCACTCCGCAGTGATCCATGCAGAGGACACATGCCTCTCTGTACCGTAGACGAATATAATTTCACTTGTTGGAGACAGAAAGCCACTGAACATTAACTTTTCTGTTGTGACGTCTGGTAATTTCATATTTAACGCCGAATCGCTTTATCCATACTTTGTACAAAATGTATTTTATTCTGTATACTGCGCATATTTTACTTACGATAACAGTATCTTGTATCCCAGTCACTAGCACGCTGGATTCGGTTTCCGCTGCTCTCCGATTCATACCCGACCCGGCATATTGTAGTTCTAGTTGTCTTTTGTGTTTAACTTACGTCTTTCCTGTTGTTCAAGAGAAAACAAATGGTATGAAACACACTGTGCACTAAACTTTTTTAATTTATGCACTACGGCTTATCGAAGGCTCTGTCATTAAAACGGGAGAGGAAGCTGTTATAAATACAATTTATGGAATACTATTCAGTGTTTGTAAAAGATACGATTCAAATTAAAAGGTCTAGCAACGAGAATATATTGAATTCTCTGAACACTTGAAAGTGATTCATAGTTACACCCAACAGCTAGCTCTCGTGTACTAGGTCAATAGCCATTCGGTCGAGGTTCAGGCCTTGTGATATATGAGTTGACACAGCCGGTGCTTATAGCGGTTAGGAATGGAAATAGATCGATGGCCTGGTGGTAGGAGGTATTGGAACTGTGTCACTCTTAGTCAATGAACCAGTTTTTTTTTTCCGATGTTACTTGTGCCATAGTTGTCAGCGGAGCAGATTCAAATGCCTAAAGTATACACGAACCAGTCAGCTTCGATCAAAAGATAACAATGGTTGTCATCATCTTGAAAGATTGATAAATGAAAGGTTCTAAACCTTATACTAAATCCTATTAAGCTGTTTTTTTAGCCTTGAGACAATTATTTCGAACAGAAAGTTTTGCTACGGGTTCATTTAGAGACAGTAACTCGTTGATATTGTTCGTCAATACATCCAGTTAAATAATGTATAGGCTACGCTGAGTGCTGCCTTGTGTTCGTCAGATACAACTAATTTCTCTCTCTCCATCAGCTAGCCAGTCGTCCACTGTGCTTTCGTCGGTCAATCTCTAACATATTTCGGAAAAGTTGTTCATTTCTTCTTACTGGCGATAATAAAGTGCAACACAAGACTACAGAGTCTTCGCCCGCGGTCCACCATTAATGAGTTTTATGAAGGCCTCAGCTCTGATTTCTATGCTATATAAACTAATGGGTCAGTCGACAATTAGTAAAACGAGTTTTATATTTTTAAAATTAAATATTATTCCGATTCAAATAATTACTTCGGAAAAAGGGGATTTTTGAATTGTATTACCGTCTCATGAGTTTGTATGCGTTCGAATGTTTTTGCGTTACATACAAACACAAAAAGATTGTAAGCACATATTCGCCGAGTTAAAGTAAATAATAATCCGATATAAACTTGGTTATATTACAACGGATTTAGGTGAATTATATGTATTAGAAGTCACACAGATCTTCGCAACAAATGCTGAAAGAAATATGGAGGAGAAGGGAATGCAATATAGCATTTTGTTGTTATTGGTTTCGAATCAGCTGCTACAGACAGAGGAAATGTGGGAAGATGTTTCGAAAGCTAATCTGGGCTATTTAGCTTTTCCAAATTACATAATAAATGATATCCAAAAGAAAGAGACATGTGGTGCTTCATACCGATGTTCAGTACAAAGTGGACACCACGAAATAAATATGATTTTGAAATGTACGGTGGGGGAAAGGCAGTTGAGTAAGAGTTTGACTGACCGTGGGTCTCAGTTTAAGATATTACAGATTTGTTTGTTTGTTGATAGAGGAAATTTTCGAAGTTAAAGAGCTATAGTGCAAGACAAATTCTGGAATAGATGAGGATGATAACTGATGTTGGTTTTAATGGATATGTTGAGTTGAACAGAATATCTCTGGACAGGAAGAAATGAGGCTTTCATACTATTTAGATAAAAATAACTAACCTCTCTTGCATTTCTCTGTAGGCAAGGTAACTTATTATTTTAATTGTTTTCTTATGAAATTTATCACTTGACAAAATATTCCCATGACAGTTATTAGAAAATTATACATTTTAACGTCAAGTAATATTCTCCTGTCTAAAACATAATTAACTACTCATAAAAAATAGAATACGGCTGAGATCTCCTTCTTCATATTGGAAATCTTTTGTCTCGACCTGTGTTATATTCATTTTTAAACCATTATGTCGTCAATCCTGTTAATTACTTACTCAGTTTTTACTACCGTGTTTCGATACGTTTGTTCTTTAACTAAATTAATGTTTTACAGATCTTTATCTAGCGATGACCGTAAAATCGTATGCCAAAGATATACTGTATACCATTAGTTAAATCAGAGATCTAGTCTACGCTCTAGTTGACTTCACGATCGAAGCAGCGACTGCAGTTAATGAAGCGGAAATGAAAGTCTAAATGCGTTATGTGCGCTGCTAGTGATTTAGCCTGTCAGCAAAGCGAAGATTCGTTTAGGATATAAAACCAGTACCATTAAATGCGGCAGATAATTATTCAGAATAATAGCATCAGAGCCTGGATGCTTTAGCAATATCTTCCTGATTTTATAATTGTGCTTCTAAAATTCTGAAGAGTAAGGAAGAATTGATAAATTCAGTTCTGAGTGTGGGGCAGCCTGTAAATTACTAATCCACTCGGACGTTTCCGTAAAAACTCTGTTATCACAGAAAATTAAATAGCTGTACGATGTAACTTAATTTTGTTGAAATTGCATTAAAAGTTTCTTCATAAATATCATCTACATAAAACACCTGTTTTCATTATGTGGGGCTGAGTTCAGACAAAGAGGTGAATATTGTAAAAACAGCTTCATGTACAGTACGTTGGTGTCCATGACACTTCGGAAGCAAAGGTTGCAACAGATTCTTGGATATATGGAATTCGTTACTGTATTTTAAGTTCCCAGCTATTTCACATGCCAGTCATTACAGATGCCAGTCGAAGTTTCTCGGAATGTGTAGCTACATAACGATACAGACTTAATTTTATTTTTTTCTGAGTTAAAATTTTATCTTGATTTAGAAAAATGTTTTGAATTACAAATTATCTCTATTAAATTTTTTGAACAAGTGAATGATATGTCGTACATTCCTTTTTCAACTTGATCTTGATTTTACGCTGTTTTTAGTAGTAGAAACAAACAATAAACAACTGTATAATCTGTAATATGCCTAGCTCAACACAGTGGTTAATATAACTGTTTGTTTCACATGGATTAAATTATATAGTTCTCAAAGATATTGGGATTTTTTTTATGTTCCTCTATTCACTAGCTCATTTTGTAATTTTAGAAAAAAATTTCCTAAAACATATTTCTCTTAGATTTGAATTAGATTAGATGATAATCTGATTCTTGTTAGACTCTCCATTTGTCTCCAGTGCATTCCAATATTGATGGTATCTTTGAAGATAACGTTAATATTTTATAAACATATTTTATACTTGCAGAGGAGTGAAACATGTATGTAGATATTACTTAAATATCGAATACAACTAAATTATTTGAGAACAAACTAACATGGGAAATTGATTAGATAACCATTTTGGAGATATCGTAAACTTATATAATAAGAATGAACCTATAAATCCAGCGGAAGCAAGAAAGGATATGTAGCTAGGTCGAACGATGTGAAATGAAGATGATTAGATGAATAACACAAAGAGTCATCCAATTAGGAACTCAGACAAAATAATAAAGAATTTGTATGATAATAAGATGCTTGTTGAAGACATAAAGCGTAAAAATCGTTGATTTTTTTTATGATAAACCCAGTTGGGAAGGACACATTACACATATGATAGAAGTGATATCGAAATCCTGCACCTGCTTCAAAGGGTGGTGAGGATGTGAAGCAGTCCATTGTTTGGATTTGGTGGACAGCATTACGTGAAATAGTCCTGCCGAATGCCGGCACTTAATACTATGAAGGAGCTAAGACGCGGGATAAACAATAGCAATTACCGTTTACAGAATTTCTATTTTTGATAATAGTTACAAATTTTCTAGCGGCAAGAAATCATGAAGAATATCATACTGAAAACATGAGATGGATATACAGCTTGTCGTGAGGAAGGAATATGGTTTTGTGATTTTTAGATCTGTGGCGTGGATCGTCTGTCTCTACGTTTGGTAGACCACGATGGTGAAATCGACGCTCTCAGGCAACTGCAGTTTTTTAGATTTAAACGTTAGGAATTAGGAGTACAGGCTTAATCTGCGCCATATCCTGCCAGAGTTAATACGTCAATAAAATTCCTTAATGTGAGTATTACTTCGAGTCTGAGACCGTTGAATAATAGTTTCGAGGAAGTATAATAGAAACACCAACGTCAAGTCGAATCCATGCTTTGGGAGTTCGGCTGCACTGAGAGAATTCACAAGTTCTACCGCCATCTGGCATAGTTTTGCCATCCACAATGTTAACGTCTCATTTACATCAGGGTTGAACAAAATGCTCTTGTTGATGGCAGCTTGATTTTGGCTCCAAATTACATCGTTTTCAAACCCAAGTGTCCTCTCCATGTGTTATTTGTGAACAGAGAACAGGTAAAACGCGCGGATAAATTGACCTCATTATCTGTAATGTAATGAACACTTCACCAGAGAGATAAAGAAGCAACATTTGGCATCATCTATGTATGCTAATAGAAAGTGCTGATATTTAATTTTATATAATTACAATTATATTAAACACATTCGCTTACACTATTACAAGCTGATATTACTTTACATTGATTTCTTGTTAATTTTTTTAAACTTCATTCCTCGCAGGTAAAGCCTGGGAGGTGTGCTGCTGGAGGGTCTCGGGGACCCTTATCAGCCGATTAACCTAAAGGCCCGTTTACACGACCCGTTCCCGATCCCGATCTCACTTTCCTCCCGTCGACCGAACGTTGCATTAGACGACCCGTCGGCCAGCCCGATCTGCTCTGAAATTTGTACGTTCCATTTAATAGTAATACTAGTAAAAAAACTAGTTGGTACAAATTTTGTTAATGTTCTAATATTTAAATTAAACATTTGTGGCCCCATATTTAACAAATCCACAGATTCTAGGTGTAACCCTATCTGCTTGACATTGTGCGAAAATACTAGGAAAAAGAAAAAGTCTTGTGCCAAGCAATAATATTTACAAAAGGCATACGTTCAGTCACAGTTTTAGATGTTGTTCTATGGTGAAGATTTACGGAATTTCTAGCGCATGACACATGAATAGCCTCATTTCTCGCGTCTTTGTTATGATAAGAGGGCATGTGAGGTTAGGGTTACAAACAATACTTTATAAAAGTATCATACTTTATTCTTTTTCCTACCGATAAAATATACAATACATGTAACTGAACGTCGTTCTGCAAGAAAAAGTGCTTATCGGCCAGAGATATTTTATTCGCTCGTATCCTTTGGTAGCAGTAGAGGCAATAACAGCGGATTATTCATATTGTTGTACTCCAGTCGAATCGTGTCCGCTCGCCGTTATTTCTGAACGAAACAGTGGATTGCTAAGTGGAGAATTTGTGGTTTCTTATGTTTCCCGTCGTTTTGAGGTTGGAGGTTTCAACGGCATTTTTCTTTTATATTGTTTAAAATGGAAAGTAATTCAGATTCTGTTTGCGATAGGAATAATTTATACACCAGTAACTCCAAAGGAAGCATAAACAATTTCAAAAACATAAAGATTTGTGGGAGAGAACATATAACCCGATAAAAAGGGATCTCAAAATAAATTCTTTGCGAATTGCATTATCTGCACTGTGGGTTTTACTATTGCGTCACCTGGTACTAGACAGTTAAGTCAGTCAATATCGATTTTCAGTAATATTCAGAATATTGTGAGTATGATACTTTATTTTTGGCCGGTATATGTTATCCAACCATAAAGTATGCGGAAATAACTTATTTTTGGTAAACTATATAATTCAATTAATTTCCAAACGACATGTTAGTATTTATGATCGAACTAAATAAATGCAAGATGGTGGGAAGGGAGGAACAGAGTGTCCATTAATTTAAAAATGAGTTTTTGTTTATTTAGAATAATAAATTTAGAATTTGGCCCCAGCTGTATCATTTTGAAATGAAACCACAAATGAATAGCTATTCCCGTAAGCCCGAAAATACATGTATTTAAGACAATAAATAACAAGATTTAAAAATACTGTTTTCCGATCATATACTTATTATTTTCGTCTTCAAAAGACAAATATACTTTTTTTTTCTAAATAAGTTGACAACCCTATGTGAGGTGTCCCATAAAAATTTGTGTGTCTCGTACACCTCCAGCAACTCTGTCAATTTTCCTTATCGGATGAATCCATCTCAAAATAAGAGAAAACGGGGAACCAGGCAGTGTGAGCACAACCGGGCGAGGCTTTACACAGCCTTTCAGGGCAGAGTGGATGATACCCGACATACCCTCACCTTTTTGCCCTAAATCGGATGGAATTTCCACCCGACTTCCCTACCTGGTCTCGCCGCAAAAACGTGACCACGAGCCCAATTTAGACGACCCGATTTCAGGGCCGAAGGGGCGTGGACATAATTTATCGAGTCGTCTAAAGGGTCCTCAAAGAGGAAGGAAGGGTGATGGAAGTCGGCCGTAGCCTAGTAGAGAACCATCCAGGCATTCGCCTTGAGTGACTGAGGAAAACCACGAGAAACCCCGGTCAGGATGGCTGGACGAGATTTGACCCTGTCCTCCCGGATGTTAGATAGGAAGATAATCTTATTATAATGCGTTGCGCCAAGTATATTCAGGTCCTGATAAAATTTTGACTGCGAAAAGTAAATTACTTCTAGAGCCAAAAGATAGTCAATGTAAAATAGATGGTTTTACTATGTAACTATAAAATTTTTCTTTTTTACATCCATTCAGAAGTTTTTCGTGATTCATGGGCATGATTTACGGTTATGACTTCTGTACAATCGGAACCAGGTAAAAAGTGTCTTAATGTTAAAACTCCTAATTCCAGAAATCGTTCTGTCACAAGAACCTTCTGCTGTGAAACACGTTACATTAACGCTCAGAAAAGTTCTACATATATCACTGGCACCGAAATTCTCGTAAATATAACTTCACTAGCACTGAAACAGCGCATATATTGTTAACTGAAATATATGGAGAATTTTTAAGGAGTCTTGCACACTAGATATCTTATTCGACAGAATGTCTGGAGCACCATTTTAGTAAATGTTCCTGATTTGGATATTATCTGACGTCAGATCATAACTTAGATTATTATTCATGATTCTTTTCTCTATCAGTCAGCCAAATTACAAATAACACATAAAATTACTAAAAGAATAAGAGCACTGCATGTGTAAAATGTGAAGATCAATAACCATATGAATGGCATGAAACAGAAAATTGTTACTAAACACCCATAAAATATGCACAGACGTCACATTCAAAAAAAAACGGGTTTGGATGATTTAATTCGTCGACATTCATTGGCATCAAGAAATTGCGATTTTGTTTTTCTTTGGTGTTTCTTTCTCACCTTTTTTGAAAACCTATCGCCGACATAAATTCTGTAGATGTAACACTTCGTTTAAGAAATAATAAAATAGCACCAATTTTTTCAGAATTTCAATATTAATGTAATAACTCCCGTTGCGATTCTCGAGACCAGGGATGACGAACCTTTATTGATCTACGAGCCATTTTTTTAAAAGAAATTCTGAATGAAGCCATCACGTGCCACCAAACAATCATGACTTAGGAATTAATTGGAAAAGAAATAAAACTAAACCTTAAAACTTTATATTTCCATCCAGAAATATACATTTTTTATACTAAGCAAAAATAAGATCTACAGTTTTGTGTTTATTTAAGTAGATGAAACTAGTTCAACATCTGTTGTTGCAAATCAGATGGCAAATAACTTATATTAAGTTCATACTTTGTTACTTTTACTAGCATGCAAGCTGAAGTAGAGTAATCTACCAAGCGAGTCTTTAATATTATTCTGGTTAGCTTTTTGGACAAAGAGATGTGTGATCTGTTTCATAGTGCCGTTTTACAGATGATGTTCTACATATCACTCTTCCAGAATACACAGTACACACCGCTTGATGACCTATATTAATCATGGTATGTTTTTCAGTCCACCAAAGTTGAAATTTTCTATTGAACTTTTTATTTTTTACCAAATTAGACATGTCGAATACTTGTGCATATAACTCAAACAAATTTAAACAAGGAGCTGTGTTAACAATATTAGTTTAAAAAATGCGCGAACTATGTGTAATTGGTAAAAGCAGTCAATGACGTCATGAAAACTAAGCAAGTGAATGAGTTATGTTAGCGTCCCTCCCGCCGCCGCGCCGCCTGCACTTGGCCACTCAGTCCGTTCGGTCGAAAATTCGCTCGAAATCCACCTCTGTAGTCGTTCCCGCACCGGTAGTTTCGTCCACGATGAACTTTGTTTCTATGATCTTAAATTACGTAGGCGGAAAAGTAAATTACTTATGTAGATTAGGTACCTACTTAATTAATACCGCCAAATTATTTAGTTGCGTGCCATCATCGGCACGCGTGCCATTGGTTCGCCATCCCTGCTCTAGATGTGGCGGGCCAGTGGGCTGCGGGTTGCTGCGGGCGCCTGCTGGCCGTTATATTGAAGCACTGCCGCGCCGGTGTCCGATATGGCGCAGGCTTTTTATTGCACAGCGAGCTTTATCCTCAGCACAGCCACACAGCGCCTCGTAAAAATATTATACTGCCGTTTAAAAGGTCCCTTCGTTCTAGTATGGACGCTATCAAACGAAATCACTATCTTTTAACATCAACCATTTCGGTCCAATAGAATTAAAACTTTAATTTGAAATTTGGAAAAAAATTTTTGCTTTGAAACTGGAATATAGAAAAAATTTTGTACTATTCATATATTATTTTTTTAGTAACTGGCAATGCAAGTTACTCCTGATACTATTATTCCCAGAGGCGCTTTCTAAATCTTTCCAATTAGTTATAGCAATTGTTTACTTTTTGTTTTACAGTTTAACAAAATTCTGCAACGGCTCTTTTGATGATATATATTGATAGATTTTTGTTATTGGTATCTAATTTATAATATTACACGAAGTGCAACAAATCCACAAAAACCAATATATAAACATTTAAGATTGTGATGATATACGTCAAGTATAAAAATGCAATCAATAACAATTGTATTGGTATTATGTTAAAATTATTTTGAAGTTTCGTCATGAACTGAAATGACTTAGAACAGCATATTACTTAGAGATATCTGTCTACTTTATTTGTTTGAATCTTGGTACAAAGGTGCGGTTAAGTGTTGTTGAACTTATAAAATATTTGTTTGGTTACAAGGGAAAAGCTCTAAATAAAACCTAAAAGTTGCATTACTGGCTCATCACAAATAGGCCTAATAACAATAAAAATCAAAGATGTTGTATTATGCGCGAAGCCTTAAGCAGTTAATAGGAAAGAGCGATTAATTCACATGAGGTTATAAAATGTATCAGTTTTGACGTAAGTAACATTGAAAAGTTTCACGAGCGTTTGTATTGGTAAAACATTATTGGAGTTTCCATGAAGGGCGCGTCGACGTCGAGAGTCATTAGACACGGGAAGGACTGGTATCAA